>NDFG01000433.1:3008006-3265670 GCA_002167245.1 Sporophila hypoxantha | reverse complement strand
GAAAATACGTGAGGAATAGAACAATAGAGCTATGTATTAGTGATACAGAATAACTTTCTAAGATGCAAAAAGTTTCTATAGCAAGGTTAAATTTATGAATAGGGTTTTATGCACTGTCTCCTCATAAATGAACAAGCAAGCATTGTTTTAACCCAAGCTACGTGTGCTTATGTTGATTGGATAGAAGCACTGTCAATATGCTTTCTCTCTGTGTAATTGGCTATGTTGAGTATTTGGTATTGTGTAATAAGTAAGTTTCTTTGGCTTGCTGCCTGGATGCTGAACTGTCAAGATCTTGCATAGAAAAACTATGTATTAGATAGATTCTGGAAATAAACAGTTCTGGACGCATTCCGAGCAGTCCCGTCCCGTTTGTGTCTGTATATAGATTGCCGGCGGCAAGCCAGCTCTGTGAAGGAATCAGGGCTCCCAGGGCAGCRGGGAGCTTGTGGGGCACTGAGCCTTGCTGTCCTGCCCTGGGGATGCTCAGCAGAGCAGGGAGCAGAGCTGAGYCCTGCCCACCCCCAGCAAACCTGGSAACATTCCAGGCCAGGTCAGATGTGGCTCTGAGCAACCTGATSTGGTTGAAGATGTGCCTGCCATGACTTCTGAGGATCCCTTCCAACCCAAACTGTTGGTTTGGAATGTGATTCTGTGGTYTCTGGGCCCTTCTTTCCCAGGAGAGGTTGCCCAGGTGGTTTTGGCTGCGCGTTCCTGGCCACTGGCAGTAAGTGGGGCTGACCCTGGGCTGGATTGGGTGGGAGACCCAACCCAGCTGAAAAAAACCAAAAAAACTCTGGGGCATGGTGGGAAATTGTTGTTTTGAAACAAAATCAGCTCCCAGACACGTCCAGCTGCATGGGATGAGCCAGGAGGTGAGGAGGTGACCATGTRGTAATCCTGCTCACTTTCCTCTTCCCAGCTGAGCATCAGGGAAACTTCTTGATCCTCTTTCTCTCTTCATTCCAGAGGCAGCCAGGCTGTTTTCCTCCCACGAGGAGATGGGAGAAGGAGGGGAGGAATGACAGATCAGTGAAAGGAGCACTGTGCCTCTGACAGSTTGCAGATGCACAGGAAACAAGGTTGGCAAAAGGCAGCATTAGGTGTTCCTGCGGGCAGCTAATGGTGTCCAGTCAGGTGGGTTAGCCTAACAGACACAGAGTAATGGATTAGCTGCACCAGAGCAAATGCTTTATTGGCAAGTAACCATTTGCAACCTACTGTGCTCTTCCACCCAGAATTTTCCTACTTAATTTCTTGACAAACCACTGTCCTAGCACCACCTAGTGTCCTGCCTGGCAATTCAGATGTCCTTAACGTGGGAATTCCAGGCCTAAAGAAGAAAATTCAGGAGGATTTTCTTGGGTTTTTTAAGCTAACATAGGCTCCTACAGCACCTTCAGAAAAGTCTAYAGTTGTACCATTTGAAATAATGCTKTTGTTTCCAAATCCTGCCATTGCYTAGCATGGTTGTCTTCTCTCAAACRTCWGAAATCTCTCTGCATAGAAAAGTGCAGCAATCAAGAACCTTTCCTGACAGGRATGTTGAAATTTTCACTCTCAGAAGGGGTATCTTGGCTGAATAAATTAGGAGCACAGAGGTATTAAGAAGGGACAACATGAAAGATGCAGGTTCTTCARTGCCAGTGGCAAGGCGAGACAGTGGTTAAAATTTTGCTGCTTAAAAGTCCTGGATTATTTCCAAGAGGATGGAGAAATGGAGAGCAGAGTGTGCTGCAAAGAACAGCAAAACGAGACCATGGTGTGCCTGGCAATCSGAGCTGGCGTGCAACGAGGCTGAAATTACTGCAAAGTGTCCCATTTCTCATGGAGTCAGAAGCACAGCAGGAATGTTGGCACTCCCCATTCCAGCCTCCAAGMAGCATGTATCATTATAACTTATTGCCAAACTCTTGGTTTATCAGCACTTCAGAGCCAGGAGTGTRTGTTTGTATCCCTTCTGTCGCATTGCATTCACGGGTTAAGCCTCACAGTTTGCAAAGTGGAGCAGACTAATTATCATCCATRAGAAATGACTAAAATCTGACAGTCACATGTCTCCTGGGAAGGACAACCCAGGGGACGTCAACGAGGAGAGGGGAAAAAAAATCACTTTGGGGAAAACTTTCCCAAGTTTTCAGCAGTTCTGCTGGTGTGTTTTCCCCTGGCGTCTSACAGAAATCCCAGGCTGCAGAGATAATTTTGATGGACGTGTCTCAAGGACTGTGGTGTGTGTGTGNACAGAAATCCCAGGCTGCAGAGATAATTTTGATGGACGTGTCTCAAGGACTGTGGTGTGTGTGTGTGAGTGTCACTACCTCCTCTGTGTGAGTGTCACCAGCACCACTGTGTGAGTGTGGCTGTCACCACCACCACTGTGTGTGTCACCAAGGCTGCTGTGTGTCACCACTACCACTTGTGACTGTCACCATCACTACTGTGTGAGTGTGACTGTCACCACCACCACTGTGTGTGTCACCAAGACCACTGTGTGTCATCACTACCACTTGTGACTGTCACCATCACTACTGTGTGAGTGTGACTGTCACCACCACCACCAGAGTGTCACCACCACTGTGTGAGTGTGACTGTCACCACCACCACTGTGTGAGTGTGACTGTCACCACCACCACCACTGTGTGTGTCACCACCACTGTGTAAACGTCACCACCACCACTGTGTGAGCGTGGCTGTCACCACCACCACTATGTGAGTGTCACCACCACCCCTGAGTGTCACCACCCCACTGTGGCTGTCACCACCACTGTGTGTCACTACCTCCTCTGTGTGAGTGTGGCTGCCACAACCACCACTGTGTGTGTCACCAAGGCCGCTGTGTGTCACCACTACCACTTGTGACTGTCACCACCACTACTGTGTGAGTGTGACTGTCACCACCACCACCAGAGTGTCACCACCACTGTGTGAGTGTGGCTGTCACCGCCACTGTGTGTGGCTGTCACCACCACTATGTGTGGCTGTCACAACCACCACAGTATATCACCAACACCACTGTGTGTCACCACTACCACTTGTGACTGTCACCACCATCACCAGAGTGTGACTATCATCACCACCACTGTGTGAGTGTGACTGTCGTCACCACCACCGTGTGGCTGTCACCACCACCACCACTGTGTGAGTGTCACCACCACTGTGTGGCTGTCACCACCTTCACTATGTGAGCATCACCACCACCACTGTGTGTCACCACCACCACCAGAATGTCACCACCACTGTGTGAGTGTCACCACCACCACTGTGTGAGTGTGGCTGTCACCACCACCACTGTGTGTGTCACCAAGACCGCCGTGTGTCACCACTACCACTTGGGATTGTCACCATCACTACTGTGTGAGTGTGACTGTCACCACCACCACCAGAGTGTCACCACCACTGTGTGAGTGTGGCTGTCACCACCACCACTATGTGAATGTCACCACCACCCCTGAGTGTCAACACCCCACTGTGGCTGTCACCACCACTGTGTGAGTGTCATCACCACCACTGTGTGAGTGTGGCTGTCACAACCACCACAGTATGTCACCAACACCACTGTGTGTCACCACTACCACTTGTGACTGTCACCACCATCACCAGAGTGTGACTATCATCACCACCACTGTGTGAGTGTTACCACCACTGTGTGAGTGTGACTGTCGTCACCACCACCACTGTGTGAGTGTCACCACTACTGTGTGACTGTCACCACCACCACTGTGTGAGTGTCACCACTACTGTGTGACTGTCACCACCTTCACTATGTGAGTGTCACTACCACCACTGTGTGTCACAGCCACCACTGTGGCTGTCACCACTCCTGTGTGAGTGTCACCACCACCACTGTGTGTCACCACCACCACTGTGTGTCACCACCACCACTGTGGCTGTCACCACTCCTGTGTGAGTGTCCTCACCACCCCTGTGTGTCACCACCCCCCTGTGGCTTCACCACCCCTGTGTGTCACCACCCCCCTGTGGCTTCACCACCACTGTGTGTCACTACCACCACTGTGTATGTGTGGCTGTCACCACCCCTGTGTGAGTGTCTCCACCACCCCTGTCTGTCACCACCACCACTGTGGCTGTCACCACTCCTGTGTGAGTGTCACCACCACCACTGTGTGTGTGACTGTCCCCACCACCCCTGAGTGTCACCATCCCCCTGTGGCTGTCACCACCACTATGTGAGTGTCCCCACCACCCCTGTGTGTCACCATCCCCCTGTGGCTGTCAGCACCACTGTGTGAGTGTCACCACCACTATGTGAGTGTGACTGTCCCCACCACCCTGGAGTATCACCACCCCCCTGTGGCTGTCCCCACCCCAGTGTGAGTGTCCCCACCACCCCTGTGTGTCACCACCACCCCCCTGTGGCTGTCCCCACCCCTGTGTGAGTGTCCCCACCATCCCTGTGTGTCACCACCACCCCCTGTGGCTGTCCCCACCCCTGTGTGAGTGCGGTGCCTGCTCGCCTCCCTGCTGCTGCCAGCCCCAGCTGCTGGCACAAAGGGTCAGCACAGCCACGGACAGCCCCACCCTGGCCAYGGCCACTGCTCTGGGCACTGCTCCACCTTCTCCAGAGGGCTCTTCCCAAGGTCCCCTTTCCTTCCTTGCTGTCCCTTTCCATGCCACAGCTGCAGGAGAGGGGCTGTGCTGCAGGAGACACCGGGGCTGTGGTTTGCAGAAATCTCGGGGGCCCTGTGTCAAACCAGGGCTGCTCTTGACACAGACCAGCAGAATAAATTATTAGAGGAAGCAGAGCTAACTTCTGAAAGGGCCCTTTTTTTTTTGATAACAATAGATTTTGGAGAGGAAGAGAGTCACATGAATAGCATGTGACAAAGAGAGGAGCTCTCTGACAGGGGGCACCTGAGCCCCCAGCAGCTGCTGAGCACCCCTGTGCTTGCTGATGTGAACACACTCCACCTGAAGCTTGTCACTTCACTAATGACATGATTGCTAAGATTTTGGGTGGGGATTTCTCCTAACAGATGTTTTTCATCACTTACTTTTTTTTTTTTCTTTTTTAATTATTCCTGATGCTTTTACCTATCAAATTGCAGACTTCTTCAAAGGAAAAGGAATAGGCAGTTGTCATAACAACAAAGCTCTTCATTACCACAGGAACCTTTGACAGCTTTATTTAAAACATTAAAAAAAATTAAAAGAAGAATCCAACCAATTATTTTTATCAGTCTGATTCATGTTCTTTTTAAACAGATTACAGTGTGTTCTCTAGCAGTTACACTGTGAAGGGAGTATGGCATGAATATTTATGATAATGTAAACTTTGGGAAAAAAAATTAAAAGTGAGTTTGTTGTCTTTATGAGCTTCCTGTGGCAATAGCTCACCTTGCCTTTTAATTAGAGGATATGATGTGAAATTTAAAGGKGGAATTTTTCTTTTTTCCTCACATATGTAAAGCAAAAGGATCATAGCATGAAATAAAATACCGAGTTAGTCACCCATGTGTTCCAGAAAGTTATGTCTTCCATTTTTCAAGCCAAAAAAAGGATATTAGCATCCTGAAGCTAGAGAAGGAGTGATTTGTTTGTTAAGAGGTGGAGGCCCTTTGCAAAGTTTACAACAGACTCCTCTTTTTAATTCTCAGCTCCCTGAAGCTGRAAGAGAAGAGAATGAAAGATCAGGCAATAATGTCTCATCTCACAGAAGAGGAAGATGCAGGGAGGTGTTGTCCACAGCCCCTCCACCCCCAAGAAACAGCCTGTTTATTGGGAAGTGTGGCTGGCTGGGGCAGGAGAAGCAGGAGGCAGATCTGGGGCCAGAGCCCTGCCTGCCCACAGGAACCAGGAGCCAAAGACTCCTTGTATTTCTTCACACAGAAGAGGTGAATAGCTCCAGCTTCTCCCTGTTTAACTTGCACACTCAAATATGAAAGATGCTTTTCTGGATTTCACATTCTAATTCTTAGCCTGAAATAAAGGCTAAATGCCTTTCATCTGTTCAAGTCATTTATAGTACCCTTAGCAAAAGGATTTTTTTTTACAGCAAAGTGAAGGATAATAGTGGAATTGTTAAACTCCTACCCTTAAAATAAGCCACATTTGTCCTCAGTTTGAACAGTGATGTTTCTTGCTGGGCGTAATCAACAACTTAATTCTCTCCCTAAGCCAAGGRAAGAATGAATATCTGCAGAGACCTATCATTCTGTCTCCCATCCATAAAGGAATATAACAAGCAGCTGTTGCATTTATCTTAAGAAGATGATAACTCTAAATTGCCTCATGTCACAGGCACTTCTCCTGCAGATGTCCCCAGTTCCTCCATCAAGAGGATGACCATGAAAAGCAGGGAAAATCCCAAATATATAAGGTCAGACTCCTCTCCCAAAATAATAAATTTATTATTTATTATTACGTTTTGGGACCCTATTTTCTGCCAGTTTAGGGGCAGAGAGGTTTTTTATTTACCTTTAAAAACAGGCTGGCCACATAGAGCAGGACTTGTTTTCTCCCTGAGCAGAGGGGATGGGGTGCTGAGGGTGTTATTTCCTTTTTTCCTTCCTCCTCCACCTACCCACAGGCTGGGTTTGATGGTTTCCCTCYGAGGGGAAAYGTGGCCCTGGCTCTCCCCTTCCACGAGCTGATGTTGGGAGTTATTATTTAATTTTAATGATGACAACCACACACATACAAGGCACTGCATTAGGAAACACACACACTCCATCTGCCAGATCCCAGGATTTAGCTGTGGGTGCACAAGAGAGGAGCCTTGTGAGAATTAACTTTATTCCAGGAGACCATAAATGCARGTCTCCTTGCACAGCACTGCCGAGGGAGGCATCCAGGGGAAGAGCATTCCTCCATGATATAGTCATTACTGCTTCAGCAAGATGTTAATTTTTACAATAAATAAGCTTAATCTTTTTTATGCAGATCGTTTTGGAAAATAAACAGGCCGTTTTTATGAGCTACTTATACCCAGGGCTGGGATGGGATTTGTGGTAAGGTCCTGCATACACCACAAATTGTAAGCAATTTTGAGTTCCTGGGGAGCTCCTGCAGTTCATTATTTCTTGTGGGTTTTTAAATAACTTATAAGTGCAACGTTTTTGCATGTTTCAGAGCATTTAGAAAGCAGAATCGTTGCCTGGAGGAACTCRGTTCCTGATTACCAGAGAAAGAAGGTGACTGCAATCCATGGGCTGAGTTGTAGTTTTGGCACAGCACCTTTGATTGCTTCTGGAGAACTTGCATGGAAAACAGGGAGTGGGGAAGCTCCTGTGGGAGAGCCTGACCACCCTGGAAGCAGAAAATCCCTTGGGCTTGAGCGTGGAGTCCTCTGCTAGCCATGTTTGTAACTTCAGCAGAGGCTAGCAAACAGCAGGAAACTCAGTCCAGGTGTCTTTAACCACAGACCTCACTTTTAGAAAGAAAGTAATAGTGCAGCTTTGGACCCCTGAGGATATCACTATCCTGCCTGACATGGGCTGTGAATAGTAATGTGCAAGAGTTGTGTGATTCTGATGTGAATTGTTGATTAATGTTTGCTGAAGGAATAATGCAGCTGTTGTCTTGAGGATAACAGAGATGTTGTCTCTCTCATGAAGTATTAGAGAAAGAAATGATATTGCAAGCCAGAGTTAGGTATGTAACATCTTACATGACTAAATCTCAAGAGGGGACTGATTTTGCCTTCTGGCCAGCCCTGAGATGAATTCATTTGTGTGACAGCCTCTGTTATGACACTAAATATGATATCATGTCCTGGCCAGAAGGTTTCACAGTTTTGGTGAGATCCTGTGAAGGAGATGAATCATTCCAGCCTGGCTTTCAGAAGACAAATGTGGCAGGTTCAGCTGCTCCTGTTGACCTTGTGGGAGTTCACTGCTCAGCTCACTGATCACAGAATCACAGAATGGTTTGGTTTGGGAGGGACCTTAATGTTTATCCACTTCCAACCCCCCTGCCATGGGCATGGACACCTTTCAATAGATCAGGTTGCTTAAAGGCGCCATCCAGCCTGGCCTTGGACACTTCCAGGGATGCGACATCCACAGCTTCTCTGGGCACCCTGTGCCAGTGCCTGCCCACCCTGAGAGTGAGCCTGCCTTGGGTCTGCCTGGGAGCCTGGGTAAGGCTGTGCAGCCTGAGCCTTCATTCCTGCCTTGTAAACAAGCTGATTTCATATTGTTAGGAAATCTCATTTTCTCTTTATCTGTGGAAATGATGCTCAGGCACTGTGGAAAAGGGGATCACATAACCAGGTTAGTTTTGGCTGCATGCAGGCGCASGTTGTGTCACTGCATCACAGAGGCATCATCATTTCAGCAGCTACAAGTTTATGTAAAACACTTCCATTCCCCGTGGCAGGAAGGTTTATTAGCACTGCATTCCTCTTCTTGCTATCCACTGAGCCAAGGAGCTGTGTCTCACAATTACAGAAAGGAAAATACAATATCTAGGCTGGCTTTCCTAGTTCAGCCTGAGGGGATTGCTGTGGCTTYCACCCACACCTAACACATCCTCTGCAGGACAGGGGATCCCACTGACACCAGGCAGCAGCCTTGGTCAGCTCTGGATACAGCACCAAAATAACAACAGGGGCCATGCCAACAATCCAAGCCATGAAAAAACTGGCACACCTAGGGGCACACCTGAATGAACAACACTCCCTCCACACCCATGGGCAGAATCACCATGGGGTCTTTAAACTCTTTAAACTGTCAAAGAAACCACTTATTTTAAAACAAARTCAAATTCTAGGCAAAACAGCAAGCACAGGAAAACATCAGTAGTTTCATTTGGTAAGGTCGGTACAGGTGTTTGTGTGCATTTTTTTTTCAAATATGTTTTATAATGTAAATACRACCTGGATGAGAAAGAGAAAAATTGTTTTCATCATGAAAGCAACTGTAATTCCCAATTAAACAACTCCTAATAAATGTTGGTATTGTTCAGTCTCYGTGGAGGCCACCACTAGCATCACACAGTGTGGAGCCCCCCAAAGCTCTTGTTTGTTTCTAAAGCCATCAGGTCACACCACTCAGTTCCCCCCAATTTATTTAAATCTGTTACTTTATTTCAAGTGCTAATTATCTCTCACAACAAACAGAGCCTTGTCAGCTGCAATTACTGGCATTACAATAGATTATCAACAGAAAAGTRTGTCTTGAAGCAAGAAGTGTTGCCTTGGTTACCAACCCAAAACGCTCCTGGATTGCATCTGTAACCACAATTTCCTGATTATACCTGAAAYATTTCATGAGCGAGGCCCCTCTTTTCCTCCTAAATTAGCACAGGGCATCACCAGCCAAATTTTACCCTCCAGAACCGTGGATTTRAATCACAACAGAGCGAGTTTGGAGCCAATGGTAGCATACCCTAAAGGCAAAAGGAAGGGGTTCCATTTTGCATGAGCAGAGGGGGATGCATTTTGCTCCTGTAGTTAGAGTTAGAATCATTCCTGTGGCTCCCCAAGCCTTGTGCCTGGCTCATAAATGAGAGCAGGCTCTTGCCCAGCAAGGCAAAGCGAAGCAGGTGTGTTCCACCAGGMCCTTCTCCTCCCTGCCAACCACCCTGACACGTGCAGAGAGCTGGCACGGGCTGGGGAGCCTTGGGCTGGTTGTGGAGGCAGCTTTAGGATGGCTGTGGGGGAGAGAGGGGCTCGGTGTGCCTTGGCAGGAGGAGAAATGTCAGCCATGAAGGAAGTGCCAGTGCCAGCAAGGAGCTGGGAGTTGGGGATGAGGAGCTGGGAGTTGGGATGAGGAGCTGGGAGTTGGGGATGAGGAGCTGGGAGTTGGGATGAGGAGCTGGGAGTTGGGGGTGAGGAGCTGGGAGTTGGGGGTGAGGAGCTGGGAGTTGGGAATGAGGAGTTGGGGATGAGGAGTTGGGAGTTGGGGATGAGGAGCTGGGACACTGGGGATGAGGAGCTGGGAGTTGGGGTGAGGAGCTGGGACACTGGGGATGAGGAGCTGGGAGTTGGGGGTGGAGCTGGGAGTTGGGGGTGAAGGAGTTGGGAGTTGGGGGTGAGGAGCTGGGGATGAGGAGCTGGGAGTTGGGGTGAGGCTGGGAGTTGGGGGTGAGGAGTTGGGTGGGAGTTGGGGTGAGCTGGAGTTGGGGTGAGGAAGTTGGGAGTTGGGGATGAGGAGCTGGGGATGAGGAGCTGGGACACTGGGGGTGAGGAGTTAGGAGTTGGGGATGAGGAGCTGGGAGTTGGGGATGAGGAGCTGGGGATGAGGAGCTGGGACACTGGGGGTGAGGAGTTAGGAGTTGGGGATGAGGAGCTGGGGATGAGGAGCTGGGAGTTGGGGATGAGGAGCTGGGAGTTGGGGGTGAGGAGCTGGGAGGTTGGGGACATCCCTCCTCCTGTGTCACACAGCCAGAAGTTGAAATGCCTCTGCCTGAGAGATGCGTGCTTGTCTTCCATCCCACCTAGGGTGGGTTCAAACAGGAGGGAAGCAAAGCCAGTGTGGAAAAGGTGCTGAAACTTTGTGACCTTGTCAGCTGAGGGAGGTTCCGCTCAGGGATGTGTGTCAGCACCCAAAGGGGATGACAGAAAAAGAATTGGCCTGCCTAAGCTTTATTTCTATTTGTTGTAACCCAGAACATCCCTCTGGCTGTCCAGGAGGGCTAGGACTCTTGCTAGGGGGCTCAGAAGCCCTGGCATGGAGCCCAGAACACCTGTGGGTTTGATTATGACCCGTGGAGCAAATTACCAACCTTATATGAAGATCTGCAATCCACAACAGTTTAGGTAGAATAATAGTGAAGTTATCACGGGGTGGAAAAGTAGATTTTGGGGTGTTTGGTATGGGGGTTCAGAGGGCAAGATGGAGAGAACTGGGCATGTCCAGCCTTTCTCCTTCTTCTTGGCCTCCATCTTCTGCTGTGATGTTGGCACTTACAGATTGGTTTAGAGTAGAAGCTCACTGTCTAACACAGGTGATTGGTATTGGAAAGTAATTGTGAACATTGTACATGTAGTTTTTAGTATAAAGACATAACACAGCCCTGGGGGCAGGCAGAGTGCCTGGAACTGTCCTGCTGAGCTGACCTCGGCAGGGCAGGAGAAAGGATTTTATAGATAAGATACAATAAACAACCTTGAGACTGAGAAATGAAGAGCTCTGACTCCTTCTTCAAGCACCAGGCTGGGAAAAGAGACTTTCYAACWCWTCTTGGGGTCTCTCTGACAAGCTAGAGATCCYGACACCATTAAATGTCAGGTATGTCCTAAACTGCAGTCCTACTTGAGCACTGTTTATTTGCACTTTATTTTATGAGAACTTTTTCCCTGCAAAGAGAGTTTGTCACATTGCAAAATTGTGAGGCTGTGTATAACGGGATGCTGGCTGCACAATGTGTTACAGCCATGCTCTGCTATTATTTAACAATTTAACTGTTTATTTGGACCCCCAGCTTGTGACTCTTAATATTTTATGGGCAGCTTTCCCTTCTGTGCTTCCCAAAACCCTCATGATGGATTTTAGTGCACAGACATCAGCTCCCAGCCTTGAAATGGCTGACCAGCCCTTTGCCTAWCTTTATGCCTAAGCCTGATCAAGATCTCCAAACAATACATCAGCTTACCCTAGAGGAATCTAAAAATTCCTCTAAAAATGTTGGCAATGCTGACCAATTGGAGAAAAACATGGTGGAAGCCTTGGCTTTCCTTAAAGTTCTTTTTTTAAACTGGGGATTTTCTGGTGTGCTGTTAGGACATTTGGCCAAAGAGGAGGAGCCCTGGACCTGTTTCCTCCCCTCTCCTCTCAAGCTGTGGGCCTGCCCTGTCAGGATGGGGCTGCATTTTCCAACCTCCCTTTGGGTAGCTGTATCATGGCACAGGAGAGATTTATTTCATGGGTGAGAAGGAGGGAGACCATAGCCAGCTGTGTGCTTGTGGCATTTTGCTTAAAATATGCTGAGTTCCAGTCCCAGCTCTTTCTGTATTTTATCTGCGTAAAATCCATGCAATGTAAAAAAAAGATCRTTCCCTAGGACCAAATACTCTTGCATGGATTATGTGTTTCTTGCTTGTGCACCCTCTTTCTCCTCTTCTTCCAGCTCAATTCACTCCTTGGCTTTTCAGAAGAGCTGCCACCTTCACTCACAGCTCTTATGGCATTGCCACATCTGTAAGGGCACCGTGCCACCACTGGGCTGTGCCTTGGTGCTGAGGGAAGGACATGAAGGTCTGAGTCCTCTTACAGTGRAAAAAGACATGTCTGGGTGTGCTGAGTCTCCTTCAGTGCTGTAACACTGCAAAACCCAATTGGCCAAGTGAGGGTGAGCCCAATTTTCCTCTCTTGGGYTCCTCAGAAGGGCTGGATCAGTGGGACTGCTGAGAAAAATAATCACTGCTGATGGAAATATCACCTTGGAACCAGTCAAAAGCCACTCTGAGGAACATGGTTTTATTTCACTCTGGAATCACTGTCTAGAATAAATAAGAGGCTTTGGGGGCATTCTGCAGATCATTGGGGAGCACACTGCAGAGTCTCGTCTTCMCTCACGTTTTTCATCCCCTCAATTTGCACAGCAGGAGCACTGATTTGTACTCACAGCAGAACTGGCTTCTGTTTATCCAAACCCAAATATAAATATTTCCATARAGATAAAATTTTAATGCAGGGCTTTATGACAAAGGCTGTTATTTGCAGGCTGCCATTAACAAATCCATGCTGCTGTGGTTTAAGTGGAAAAATTTAGGGCTGATTATAAAAKGTTGTAATCAGGTGCAGCTAAGAAGATGTGATACAACCTGAACTGGAGACAGAAGGTCCTGTTGGGGATAAGAAAGCAGAGTGAAGGACTAAGGMCAAGCCTAAAAGGGCACAGCCAGTGTCTAGCATGGCAGCACCATCAGAAGAGTTGCATGATAAGGTTCTCCCCCAGAAYGGATTCCCATGAGTTAGCCCAGGGAGAAAATGAGAATCAACACAGCTCCTTCACAGATATATTTTAGCTGCTTCAAAAATTAACTCATTAATTCTAAACAAACAGAAGTTCAAATAAAAGTTAGTCTGCTTTAAGAGGAAGTAACTAGAGCAGAGGGAAATGGTGAAGCAGCACAGAGAAAAGCCTGGATACCCAGAGAGGGAAAGGTTAGTCCGTTACGCTCTTACTAAAATGAGACTCTTCCCACTTTTCCCAAACTTTGGTATGTGCGTTATTTTTGCTAACAGCCTCTCTGATACCATGAACACATTCTGGGGAAGGAACAGGAGCTGATGGAACAGCCTCTCTGATACCCTGAACACATTCTGGGGAAGGAACAGGAGCTGATGGCAGCCAGGCCCTGGTGTTTGCTGAGCCTGGCCGAGGAGGAGGAGGAGGGCTGACACGGCTGCTCGGATGGCGTGGGCACGAGCAGCTCTCTGAGACTCCTCACATGTGGCCCTTGAGTGGCCTTTAATGCGTTCTGTCTGCATGAAGCCAGCCCTGCAAYGTGCCTAAAAGGCTCCCCTGCCAGAGTGCAGCAGGTTTTGACAGCCASCAGTGCTCAGGGGAAGAACAAATGTGTGATTTAGACCATTGTTGAGGACTTTGTCCCTGCAAAGAGAGTTGTCACATTGCAAAATTGTGAAGCTGWGTATAATGGGATGCTGACTGCTCAATGTGTTACWGCCATGCTCTGCTATTATTTAACAATATAACTAKGGTTATTTACCAATCTTAGAYTGCCARACCACWGAGGAGCAAAACTATGTGAAAAAACTTAGCATGTCTAAAGCAAAAATTTGTTCTATCTCAGGCCACGTTATTATATTTTAAGATTTTATTAAGAAATAAATTTATTGAGCATTGTTTGCCTTAGAGGTGARTGGCTCTGAAACTCTATTTCTTGTATCCACATAACCATGCTTCAGTAAATTTTGATRTTTTAACAAGAGTTTGGGGTCAGTTTCCTTAGGCAAGCTGAAGAAATWATTTCTGATGATTTAGTTAGTAGTGGTGGTGTGGTTTTCTGTAATCATACACCAGGCAGCTGGAATGAGGTGGGGAAATTAATCTCTGGTGCACSTTTAGAATAGATGGATAAATAAACCCAAAAGGAATTAAAAGAAGAACATAACTTTAGACTGATTCTAGAACCACTTTTGTTTTCTGCATACARTAGAAGTTTACATGAAAAAGACTGAGAGTAAGAGGCACTGGGAAAGTTAAAAAAAAAACCAATTCCAATGGATAGTTAATCTAAATTGAACAACATGGCACTGTGCAAGCACAGAACAGAGGGAGCTACTTCATCCCATAGCCTTTGCTGTAAGGAAAAAAAAATAAAAAGCAACTTTAAAATGCAGCCTTTGATTTTCTTATTTTTCTCCCTTTCTCTGAATGTCCCCTATTTGTAATGCTTGCTCCTGCCTTTCTGACAAGCCCCAAATTCCTCAGCTCCAGGAGCTGTGAGCAATGAGAACGCAGATCAGGCCTTGGCTTCCCTTCCCTTCCCTTGGAACATGCTCCCTTCTCAGATGGGGTGGCTGCTCCAGAATAGAAATAACTAATGGCACTGAAAGCACCATGGAGGGAGGAAAGAGATGTTATTCACTTCAGCAGTGCAAAATAAAGTGAGAGCTTGCTTTCTAACAGGCGTGTGTGGGAAGGGCATCAACAGAGCAATTACATGGTGGGTGGGAAAGGGGATTTTGGTCACTTTGGCAGTGCTGGCAGACACGAAATAACTGCTTCTAGGGGAATAGCAGGGTAGAAACTTGCACATCAAGTGCATAAGCAGAATTAAAATGGGCCCTTAAGGGGATTTATTGAGGGCTGGGTTTTTTTTGTTTTTTTTTTTAAAGCGCCTAAGGCCCCTCCTATTCCTTGTGTGCAAGCAAGACTCAGGAACGGGTGAAAAATGAGCAAGTTGTATAAAACTAGTAAGAAACTCTTCTGACTGCAAAATTTGACTGCAACCCCTTATGCAGCTGTTACAGAACGTGCAGAATGGCACATTAAGTGTGCAGGGTGGTGAGAGGAGTGGTGGTCAACAAAGCAGAAGTGTGAGAAACCCTCTCACTTCTTTAATAAAAATGGAGTCCATTTCTAGAATAGAATAGAAATAGAATAGAATGTGGAATGGAATGGAATGGAATGGAATGGAATGGAATGGAATGGAATGGAATGTAGAATGGAATGGAATGGAATGGAATGGAATGGAATGGAAATGGAATGGAATGGAAATGTAGAATGGAATGGAATGGAATGGAATGGAAATGGAATGGAATGGAATGGAAATGGAATGGAATGGAATTGGGAATAGAATAGAATGTGGAAATGGAATGGAATAGGAAATGGAAATGGAATGGAATGGTGGAATGGAATGAATGGAAATGGAATGGAAATAGAATAGAATGTGGAATGGATGGAATGGAATGGAATGGAATGGAATGGAATGAATGGAATGGAATGGAATGTGGAAATAGAAATAGAATGTGGAATGGAATGGAATGGAATGGAATGGAAGAGATGGAATGGAATGGAATAGAATAGAATGTGGAATGAATGGAATGGAATGGAATGTGAAGGAATGGAATGGAATGGAATGGAATCGGAATAGAATAGAATGGAATGGAATGAATGGAAATGGAATGGAAGATGGAATAGAGATGTGAAGAAGGAATGGAAGAATGAATGAATGAAGATAGAATAGAATAGACGGAATAGAATAGAATAGAATAGAAGAATAGAATAGATAGAATCAGAATGTGCTGAGTTGGGAGGGACCCCTCAGACTCAAGTCAGCTCCTGGCCCTGCACAGGACACCCAGAACTGCAACTGGTGTGCTGGAGCTGCCTTGTGTTTGTTTCCTGCTTTTCCTGGAAATTCCACATTACTCGTAGGAAGGCACAAGGCAAAGCCTGCTCAGGTTGGCTGGAAGAAGGAAAGGAAGTATTGCTGTTCTGCACCCACATACTTTTCTGGGAAATAATCATAAAAAAAATTTTCTAACACAGGTCACAACAACATTGAACCATTGATAACACATTCAGTGATGGAGATGGTTTTGCTCCCTTTCTCTGTTTTTTTTTCTTGCTAAAAAAAGAAAACCTGTGGTGATTGTCACACCAGTGCAAGTGAACAGACAGTTGTAAACGTGATAGTGATGAATAGGAAATAGCAGAGTTGCTGCAGAAGGAAAGATAAGAAATATGGTGTGTGGAACAGAGAGGGGTCCCCCTTCACATGTAAAACACACACTTGTAGTTTCATGGATGTCAACTGTGGGAACTCTGCACATCACTCTGGGATGTGAGGAGTAATACCCGAGACCACGTCGGGAGCCGAGACCCCTCGGGGGGCTCGGAGACCTTGGGCATGATGCCGGGAGCACTTGGTGGTTGGACTTTGATCCTGCAAGTGAATTGCCAGTTTGGTATGAGGGCTGGAAGATCACACGGGTTTAAAGGGTGTTTTTAATAAGGTGTGCACAGGGTGAAAATGTAGATTTTTAGGAATTTTTTAGTATTAGGGTATCCGGGGACAGATTGGAGGGAAGCAGGGCGTGTCTCGTCCTTCTTCTTTCTTCTTCTTGTTCTCCATCTTGTGCTGTGATGTTGGCACCTGGGGATTGGTTTGGGATAGAGGTGCACTGTCTAACATGGGTGATGGGTATTGGAAAGTAAAGGTAAATATGATATACGTAATTTGTAGTATAAAAGACGACGCRGCCTCGTGGGAGGGCRGAGAGCGTTGTGGCTGCCGTGCTGGACAGACCTCTGTCTGGCAGGGAGACAATTTTGTAGMTAAGATAAAATAAACAACCTGAAGACCGAACACCAGAGAGTCCAGTCTCGTTCTTCAGAACCTGGGGCCGTTCCCTGGACCACCCAGCTCACCTCGGGGGCAGAGAACAAGCAGCCGACCCYGAGAGTCAACAACCACTTCTGAGTCACTCATTGCTTAGTGGAGCAGCTCATCAGGGTCCTTTGGTGGCCCAGTGCTGCCAGCAGCAGGCTGGGCTGCCRTGCAGAGCACTGCAGCTGAGACAGAACAAACCTGCCTTCAGCTAGACAGCCTGCAGATGTTTGAGATGGCAGATGATTGGTGATGTCACATAAAATTGACAGCTCTTCAGACAAAAGGAAGGAGCTTGACTTAATGAGTGCTATGGGTGGGTGTATAAGCAAAGGCTTTTCTAAGAATTATCATTACCTAGGAAAGGCAATTTTCAGCTGAATTGACATTGCAGTAATTAAGGGCCAACRTAGAGAATCTTGGTCATTATAACTATTTAAATTTCCAAATTGCTTAGTTTAGAATTGCTTATGCTTGAAGTGCTACTGACAGCCCCATCACTTTCTATTCTCAGCCAGCTTGATTGGCAAATKGATGAGGTCTGTACCTCACAGCCACAGTTCCACCTTGGTGCCAAAAGTCACTACCTGGAGCAGAACAGCAAGTAGCAGCCATGGTCAGATGAAACCACAGTGAATCCAAGTTTTAAGTTCACTCCTTGATAGTGGAAATGCACATCAAAGAGKTCACTGGGTAGCAAAATCCTTCTTGAAAACTGTGGTGAAGGATGTCTTATTTCAGTTATTTAAATTTACCTTACCTGTGAATTATCAGCCTAGTTGGAATCCACACTGCTGTATTGCTATAGAACCTAATTTTTTTTCTGATTTTTTCCTCTGTGTTGTCAGCCTCAGATGGACAATGCTTTTCAAATGGCAAATGTTACTCTGTGGTCACAGGAACTTTCTTCAGAGATGGATAAAACAAACATCTGGACCGACTGAGGGGATTGCATTATGTCTTGCAGGAACTCYCCTAATTCTAAAAGTGAATCATTATATGTTGTACCTGCCAGTTGCTTTAATTCCCTTGTCATAGCACAGAGACKGGGAGACACAAACCATATTTTTATTTTAACAATTTAGAAGACTTTGTGCATTATTCTGCAGGAATGGAGGCGCTGGTCTCCTTTAGCTTTGGCATGTTGGCCTCCTTTTTTCCCCCCCTGTAAAAACATATTATTGTGCACTTATCGTGCACTTTGTTCTCCCAACTTAAAGAGAGAGAAATTGTTTTTTTAGTCCCTCTTCCTCTGTACTGTCACTTTTGATTCACAGTTGCTAAGCGTTGCAAAAGCTCACCAGAGGGACACTCTCATAGTGTGATTTGCAAACTTTGAAATAACACCCACCAGCAGAAGCACCATATGCTACCAAGTTGCACAGTAAACTGACAGCAGTATTTCATTTATAATTTGAATTTCCAAAAATGTCAGCATTTTTCACATCAACAAATGCCTCTCAGCTTGCAGTGCATGACTCTTCCCTCTGAGTGGACATTAAATTGTGCTAATTCTGCTTGAATTTCTGCGGGCTTTATTAATGACAGACACATTAAAATCAATTCTCTTTTATTATGGYGACTTGTCGTATTGAGACAAAATAAATCTGTGAATTTTCTGAATGTGCAGATAAGTCACTGGGCTTWAATGCTCACCCAAATGTGTGTGGAGTTTATGGCATGTGGRCTTTGAGGCCCTTTGTAACACTGATAATCCAGTGCACCCTCTTTGATAATCAAATAAAGTAATAAGGAATAGTTTTTTTAATCAATCAAAGGCAAACTTCACATAAAACACAAGCTGTTCCCTTTGYGGTTAATTTTCATCCAGCTGCACTTAAGTACAACAGAGCCAGCAGAGAAAACTACTTGGCAACACTTCCTAATTAGGGGACGTTAATTACAGCTAAATACTATACAATTTCTATCTTATAAGAGTTCACCTAAATCAATGTTATTATGGTACTAAAGGAATTAATAATGATTTCATACGCAGAAGCTGTTGCCAAACTACCCATTAGTTCAGAGTTTAAAAGGACTTTACAACGAAATCTCTAAATCTGCCTTGCAGAAAGCGCTGGAGCGCTCGCAGGCAATCACACATGGCACTTGCATTGTGCATTAACAACTGYGCCTGGTGGCATCCCCTGCTCCTGCTGGAGTGCTGGTGGCAGGGAGGGAAGGGCCCTGCAGGACAAGGCAGAGCTCTGTCCATGAGTGGAGATCTGTCTGTCCTTCCACGGGCAGGTTTGGGGCAGGTTTCATGGGGCAGGGGGCAGGCAGAGCCTCTGGAAAACCCACAGTGCTGGAGTTCTGGATGCTGAGAGTGTCAGACTTTCTGTGCTGACAGATTCTGACTCCCAGGAGAGCACTGCACTTCACTTGAGGCCGTGGAGAAGCTTCCAGAATTGATTGATAGCACTGGGATTATGGGTGTGTGGTTGGTTAGAAATGTGTAATATGACAGGGTGGATTAACTTAGAGTTTGGGGTTTTAGATATAGTTATATGTATGAAGCAAGATGGAGGTTTTAGGGCAGAGGCTGGTCTTCCTTCTTCACCTTCTTCTTCACCTTCTTCTCCACCTTCTTCTCCATGGGTTTGGGTGGTTTTGTGCTAACAGACAGAAAAGTCCGCAGTGCAGATTTTGAGTGATCAGTTATTGGGTTAAAAGTGAAAATAATTTAGGTGTCATTTCTTAATTGGACAGTTTAGCCTTAAAAGACCTTGTAACAAGAGATTGTTGCCCCTTTTGTGCCTTCTAATGAAAGGCTGCAGAACTCCCTGCTGTGAGACTGTAACTGATAAGAAATAACAAACACCTGAGTCTGAAAGCAACCTACCGTCTCAAGTGCCTTCAATCCCCACCACAGAGGTAGAAAAAGAAGCCCAAAACCAGCAGCACAGACACTTCCCAGTGCAGGTCCCAGTGCTGAAATACAAACTGGGGTGTGTGGGGTGGGATCACAGCCCCTCTGGCTCCCAGGCCAGGGTTGATTCTACTTAGGACGGACAACTCCTTGTGGAGCTGATCCGTGCTGAAGTGTCCTTCACTGCATCTACTCACAGTGCTTTAAATGCAACACAAGGATTAAAACACTTTTTCTTGCACCTTGCAGTTCTGGCAGCATCTGCCTTGTTAAAATTATGGCTTAGCATTTCTAAATCAAATSCAAATTACCAAAAAGGGAGGTATGCAGGCAGAGAATTTCTCCCAGGTTATTTATCCTTAAGTAGGGATCTATTAATGTCACAACAGCCTTGTCAGTAMAGTGGGAAGAGAGATCAAGACTAACCTGGATGCACAGAGCAAAGACCTGGTCTGCACAGAGCCAGGGAAGTGAGTGAGCAGTTCCTCAGCTCAGGCTTTGCACAGAGCAGTCCTGGATGGTTTAAAGCCCTCTTTGTGCTCACTGGGTTTGAGGCAGCTGCACTCCCTCCATTTTCCCTCAGCACAATTTGTACAACTCACAGGACTCTCCCTCTGTTCCAAAAACYTGCTGGTCTTTTCCTCCACCCTGAGTTATTGCTGCCCTGGGAAACACTTAGCTGTACCCTTCATCTCCATGGGGAGCTTCTCCAAGAGGAGTCCAGCTCCTCTTTTTCCCATTCTGCCCCTTTTGCTCACCGTGGTGGATGAGGTCGGTGCAAAGAGATACCTGAATGTGGTGGATGGCAGAGGGGAGCTGCTTTTCAACTTCATTGGTTCATTTCTCAGAAATGGACAGAGAAAGATTTGTGTTGTTGCAGGGAAAAGCTGCTCAATTTGTATGTTTTAGAGTAAATCATGATCAAAGCAAGTTATTGATTTATTAACAGCAYGTAATTAACTGGCAATCAGCRAACCATAAATCCAGGGTCAACATCAGCACCACAACAGATAAACCACAATAAGAGATGCTTTCAAAATGTAAATAAATGCTTGTAAATTCAAAAAGAGCCTTCCACGTGCAATCCCCAAAAGGCTCCCACCACATTCACCCTGCATGAGGGTGAAGAGGGACCCCACAAGGCTGCATATGCAATTTGGGTTCCCTGGACACTCAGAGTGTGTGTGGACACACAGGGAGGGGGCACTCCTTGCCTTTTGGGGCTGGGGATGTGAGGGGCTGCCCCCAGAAGGGTGAGGGAACCTGGCAGGAGTTTAATGCCCAGCACAGGGAAAGCCACGCTCAGCAAACACACGCAGAGTTTTGTGAGGCAGCTCCTGAGCTGCCAGCCTTTGAAGAGCCGACCTCCAACCAAGTTATAAAAGTTGTTTGGCTGCACTGCCCCAGGATGGGAACATCAAAAAGATCAGGAAATAGATAAAAAATTAACCCTTTCTAAGGAGTCAACAGTGAGAACGTGTGGAGGAAAGGTTTGTGGATCGATACAGGGATCCACAATCACCAAGGAAGGCAGGCAGTGCTGGGAGATGTACCAGCCTTTACCTGAAACCATCACCCACCCTGACTTGTTTTAAAGTTTTGAYCCATCTGGGGACAGTAATGACCACGTGGGGTTGCTAACCCAAATGTTAGCACTGGGTACCTGTGCACAGCACCCAGCTGGGACACCCCAGAGGAACAAGAGGCACAAGGCCAAGCAGGGAAACCATGCCCAAAGCAGAAGCCAGGCAGGAAAGCTGCAGGGAAATTTGTGTCCATGGCCAGGGTATCACTGCCTTGGGGCAGGATTACCTGACATGCCCAAATCTTGGATGTTACAGATATCCCAGCTTTCACTCCCACTGCCACTGCTCTTCCTTGAGCAACCAAGACAGCACTCTGCCTGCAAACCACAGTGTTTGGCCTTTCACTTTGTAGTGAAAGCACTTTTTGTTTAAGAAAACATATCTGTATCAGCAGGAGAATTGTATTTTAGTGAAACATTCAGCAATATTTACACCAGCAGAACACTAACAGATAGTGCTGCATCTTTCWCGTATGGAGCAAAGGGCTGACTTGCAACAGACTGCTATTTTGATAAGAATACCTTCTGCTTAGGAACTATTCTTAAGTTTATTTTTCAAGTGTTATTCCAAATCCATGTTATAAAATGTTTATACGTGCACTTAGGARCGTGGTTATGGTATAGATGTAAAAGGAAAAAAAAAAACAACACCCCACAACTGGTGTCTTTTCTCATACTTAAAATGTCAGAATGGATTTGCAGCTCTCTCACCCTGGGGCTGTGCAAATCCAGCCCTCACAACTCGAGGGGTGCTGCTAAAGTGCCCAGATGCCCCCCAGCCCCCAGCACACTTCTGTGGTGCYCACATCCACAGGGCAGCCCAGGAAATCCAGAAGCAGAGTGGCTCTGTCACCTTAAGGACGTGAAAGGAGATGTTCCTGTGACAATAAAAGCGTTCCTAAGTGCACCTCCAATCATAAATCATTTTCAAAATTGCTCCTGGCTTTTTAATTTCTTTCATTTGGAGGATTTATAGTGCTCTGATGTGCCAGAATGTTTATTCCATGGGCTGCCCGTCACGTGGCACCCCACTGGCACAGCACYAGGCTCCAGTCCATGTTAATCTAAACCTCTGCAATGATCATCTGCAGCTTCTAATAAATGACTGATAACTCTGGGTGTAACTCTTGCAGTGATTAAAGTTAACATCAGCACAGAGTGCTTCAGTGTTTCAGCCTCTTCTTGACGGCTATTTGCCATTCTCCCTTTTTAGTATTGCCATCACTGAAACAAAAAGCTTCTTGTTTGAAAATTATTTATGGAGTGTTGCAGGGCTTTATAAGATTTTCATACACCACTCTGTGAGCTGGGATCCTTTTGGATTAGAGTGTACTCTCAATTTCAGTCCACGGATGAGAACGACTTGATTTCCTTTCAYAGTTTGCAGCTCCAGAAATGGCCATGAATATGTATTCTGTCTTTTGACACTCCTTTGTGCTGGCTTTTGGGGAAAGCTGTACGAGATCTGAGAAGTTAAAGGCAGAGTGGACCCACAAGACCCATCTGCCTCCCTGTGCAGGCTTGTGCTTTCTGAACCCTCTTGTGTTGGGTTGGGTCTTGGCTGAGGGGCTCCTGCTGCCTCCCCAGTGGGCTGCCAAACTATCTTRGATAATAAAGACTTGCTGGCACTCATCCTAGACTCCTCCTTTGTTATTTTTGCCTGATGGCCCTGATATAAACCCAGCACCTTGTATCAAACCATTCTCCTCCACTGCTGGAATTCACATTTGCCTCCATCAACACTTTTGCCTCCATGATGTGCAAAGGCGCCAGCCAAGAACCACAGCACATCCCAGCAAGGGCTGTGTGAAAACAGGACCAAACAATCMATCCCTGCCTCAATGAGTTAATTGCTCAGATGAATTAAATTTATAATATGTGACAGGAAACRAGGAATAAACACTGAGGTCTGGAGGGCAAAGCATTTCTAAGTTATAAAAGCCTAAATTGCCCGTGCCATCATCTCTCAAGCTTTGYAAACGCCACTTTCAGTGGCAATGTTGTTTCCTGCTCCACCTGTCTGTCTCCCAGCCATTCCCAAAACTAAATTGGTGAGAGATTGGTTGTGATCCATTTCCTTTTRGTCCTGGTATTCCTCCTCTCCACATGAGGAATACTCCACGTGTTTCTGGCAGGTTCACTTCCACTCTTCTTGTATCCCCTCACTCCTGCTCTGCATCTGGGCTTCTGAGTYGTTTCCCCCCCTCCATGCCTTTCCTTCCACTTCACCTGCTCCCTCTGCCATTCCCTGTTTCCTTTACCCCTCTCACCTGTGCCAGTGCCTTTCTCCCMCTCCAGTCTGGCTCTTGCCTGCCAGAATTGCACTCTGGCTGGCTCCATGTGCCACACTGACACCACAAAGGCAGGTCCTGAGCAGCAGGACCAGTCTTCCCCCTGCCACAGGTTCATGCTCCAAAACACTGGAATTTCATAGATCTCAACTGCTCCAGTTTCTAGGTGTGGGCTGAAAACTCCCAGCCCACCCCTTATTTTTATTCAGCTTTATCTTCTGACACTCTTTTTGTGAGAAAGTTCAGTCGAGGAAGACACCTACCTAGAAAATTTCAGTCCAAGCAATTAGCTCACCAGTGCCACATTTGGAGCATAATGGAGAATAAAACCYTTATGGCTCCTGTAAGTGGTTGAGACTCCAACTTCTGCCTGGAATAAGTGTAATTTCTGAGGAAGGATTTAAAGCTCTATTTGTGCTTTGCTCATGCACTTCACTCCTGCTCTCTGGAAACATACCCTATTGACCAATTACTCTGTGTTCAAACACACAAGCAGCAATTAACTTACTCATCTGCCTCACCTGTCACACGTGTATTTAAATTTTCTCTCTTAGCACCTCAGCATTTCTTAATCTCGTCAGCAAAACCCAAAGCACTGATGTATTCTTAGGCACAGCACTTTTTTTCCTGCTCTCTCCGTGTGTTGCACCAGTTTTACACCCCATCGAGTTCAGGAGAGCAATACAGCAGGAAATTAGGCCCAAAGTACATATAGAGGTTTAAATCCCATCCTAAAACACTGTAACACACTGCTCTGAGGCCCTCTAATGGAGACAATGGCAGCCACCATCAGCAAAATTAAATGGAATTAACACTAAACAAAGGAATTTCCACTGGAGGAGGCAGCTCAGGGAACACATGCTCAATGAGGAGTGGATGGATTCTTCTCTGCAGTCGAAGTAACTTTTATTTATGCATTTATTTGTTTATTCAGAGCAGAAGGCCAAGAGGATGGTTTTTTTTAGAGAAGGAGTGGGAAGTGAATGAAATTAGATCAGAGGGAAGAGCACAGGAGAGACCTCCTGGAAACCTCTGCCTGCACAGCTTTGATGGGGACATCCCTGCTGTGTCTCCAAGGACAGCCTGTGGGCAGAGGGGATCCAGTGAGTGGCCATGAATACCTGTCCACCCTSTCTGGAAATGCTGTGTGTGATTTGCCTGCAGTCTAACACACACTCTGTACCCTCCTGTGTTGCTGACACCCCCCTTCCACCCTGACTGGCAGGGTGGAGCTGCTTGGGGCCACATCTGCTCCTTCCTCTCTGGCAAATCTAAGCCAGCACAATGCCAAGATCCTCCTGCTCATCAGCAGCACTTCTGAGGGATTGTGCACTGGGATCTTACCTGGCATTGTCAGGGCAAGCTTAAGAAATGTTTCAGAAATTACGAAACAGCTTTGCCTTCATTCCGCTGGGGAAACCTTCTCCTTCTKCCTCAGCTGCCTCCTCCTCACCTCCTCATCTTAAGTGTCTCAAATTTGTGGGAATTTGCTCAGGGTAGTGGTAGAGAAAAGCAAAGATATTTTGCTCAACCACTGTAGGAATATTCTCGCCCTGGWTGCCATCAAGTTGTTTGAGTATGTTGGACATCCACCCTGTAAGAGCAGCCAAAGATATCTGTCATTTCTGACTCTTCCTGGAAGCTGAGGCATTAGTCACAGAGCTGTGCCTTTTTCACTTTAACCTGCATTCCACACTCAGAAATAAAGGAGGAAACCATGTAAAGGTTGCTCCCATTTCATTAGCTGACCCGAACAAGCCGAGCAACCCTTGCCAGCTCTCCAAGAAATGTAGTGGCTTCCTGTCCACCCTCAGCATGTCTTCAGCTATTTATTTAAAGCTCCTTGAGCTTTAAACAGATGCAGAGCAGCTTTTCAGATCAGGAGGTTTTAGGGGCCATTCTGAAGCACATTTAGCTGAGGTGACACTGATTTACAGACTGGCACAGGCATTTTGTGAGTGTTTCCTATCTCCAAGGATGGGTGAGGTCTGGGCTGCCATGTGGGGGAAAAAATAAGGGTCTGCGAGGATGTTCCCCACTCTGCTGTCACCAAACACTGAAATAATCCATTTAAAAGTGCTGAAGAAATTAGAAGTCAGTCCCTGGTGCCTGGATCTATAGTTAGAGGGACATTACTGGATGATGTGATCCTACCAGATTGCAGGGTTTATTTCTTTGCAACATTAGAGGACTTGCAACCCTGAGGGGACTAAGGGAGGGAGGATGGAGAGGATGAAACCACCTGGATGTGTAGCACTGCAGGTTTAAAGCTCCAGGTCCCAGGGCTCGGCACACACAGCATCTATTTAACATCCTTGCAGCTTCTGGGCTTCARCCTGAGAATTGCTCCAGCACCATGAAGCACAGAGCCTCCCCTCTGTGCCTGCATTAGGCTTTTCTTAACATTCAGAGGGAGACAACAAAAGTTCCCCTTTTCCTTTACAGCTCTTTCACTTTCCGCCTAATGAAGGTGGAATATAAAATGTTGAAGGAAAAAGCAGCTTTTCCCCTACAGTAGAATTTCTTTTTCAGTTATTTTTAATCTGACATCTGTTTTAACATGCACTCACAGGCTGCATTTATTTTAATTTTTTYCCCCTCCCTTGTGTTTTATTATTTACCTCCCGTTCCAAAGAGATCACAAAAGATTAYACTTCAGTGAAGCAATAACAGCAGTGGCAATGACCTCCCTCACTTCTCACAACTTTTCTTTATACCCCTCTGTTCTTCCTTTATCTACATCTTCCCATCACTGCCATCCCAGAGGCCTCATTACAGCTGCTATCACACGGGGTGGAGGCATCCGTGGGGTTTTTTTGGAATTGGACAGACATGTGCTGAGCAGAACACAAAGCCCTTTGTGGTGATGTTCATAGGGGTCTTAGGACGAGGGAAGAGATGAGAATCTTGACTCCRTGTTTCAGAAGGTTAATTTATTATTTTATGATATATATTATATTAAAAGAAAATGATATATTAAAACTRCACTAAAGAAAGAGAAAGGATTTCATCAGAACRTTTGAAAGGAATAGAAAGGAATGGAATGAATAKTAAAATCTTGTGACTGCTCACAGCTTSGACACAGGTGGCTGTCRTTGGTCATCAAGTAAAAACAATTTCACATGCTGGGTAAACAATTCTCTAAATTACATTCCRAAGCARCAAAACATGGAGAAGCTGAAGTTTCCCAGCTTCTCAGGAGAAAAGATYTTAAYGAAAGGATTTTTCAGAAAATATGTCTGTGACAGCCCTTCTTGTTCAGAGCCCTGATAGTCGTTCTCAGTGCTGTTTCAATTCGTGCCTTTAAAGAAGTTCCACCAAGAAATCACTCTCTGGGTCAGCCTGTGCTTTGAAGAAAGCCCCAGACTCTGCAGAAGGCAGCAGAAAGCAGCCAGCACTGAGACGTGCCAGCCCTCTGACATGATGCTGGCTGAATGTTTCATTTCCCCTGGAAATGAAGATAACATCCTTAATCATCTTACGTGTAATTAAATTAAATCAYGGAGCACACGCCTTCCTCACCTCCTCCTGAGGAGCTGCTTGCTCAGGTCTGAGCTTTAGGGCGGAAAAAAGAAGAGATCTCAGTGGATCAGTAATCTACAGGGAGTTTTAGCACTTTGCAGCCCCAGGGCAGCCTCTCAGGCAGGGAGAGAGCAGGGCCTGGCAGGCTCAGGTGCAGCTCCCTCACCCAGCTCCTGCACCAGCTCCCCAGTTTGGGACAGTGGCAGGGACCCCTAACCCATGGGATTACCCAAAACAGCCTTGGCCCAGGCATAGGGAGGGAACTGCTTGGCTGCTCTGCTTGTTTGCTTGTCTTGTTAATTAGTAAAGAGGCCAGAATGCCTTTAAAACTTTGAATAAAAGCAGAGCTCATGCTATTACTGAAATGGAAAATCAGGTTAWGAAGCTTTCCCTCATCTTTCTGGGCAGATCATCATCCATCTTAGGGTGTGGTTACTGTGTATTGCACCAGCTGAGCCTGCAAAGGGCCTGAGGAAGAGGTGACTGAGAGGAGACCTCTCCAATGTCTTAAYATCTGAGGGGAGAGTATCAGAGGATGGTCCAGGTGGTGCCCAGCAAGAGGACAGGAGACAACAGGCAGAAACTGATGCTCTGAAATTTCTTCATGGACATAAGGAAGAACTTTCCTGTGCAGTGACCMAGCATGGGCCAGATGGCCTAGGGAAGCTGTGGAGTTTCCCTCCCTGGGTATATTCCAGACCCCTCTGGACAMAATCCTGTGCTGTGTGCTCTGGGATGGCCCTGCTGGAGATGGGAGCTTGGAACAGCTCTGCTCCCTTCCAACCCAGCCCATTCTGTGATGTCTGTGATTCCTCTTCTCCTTCCACACAGAAAGCAGGGCTTGACAAAACAAGTGTAGTCATTTCCAGCATGGCTTCCTCAGTTTGTTAACATTGTTCAGGAAGCCCTTTGTTTTCATCTCAGCTAAAGAAGCAATTTTAAATTCATGCTTCCTCAATTCAGTGTTTTCAAACACTCCCTGTGATCTCAGAGATYTGAAACTTTTATGCCTCAGGAAAGCTTTGCTGTATTTTTCTGCACCCATCACCCACTTACTCCTGCTTTTGGGGAGTGCAAAGGCTGCAAATGTTCTTGGTGCTTCTTTCTAAGCCTTWTCACCTCTTAATTTAGCATGGTTCTGACTTTCTGTGACTTTAATAGTAATAGGCAATCAGTAATTTTACCAAYGGTGTCTTTACATAATAAGAATACTCTTCTCCCTGTTACTGACCAGAAGGACAATTTTTCTTTCTCTCCTGGGCATGTTGCATCTAAATAAAAGCAGTTTCCTCTTTTACTCCTATCCCACACAATACATATCATCCAGCCGTKATTTCAGCAAAAGCTCACCAAGATTTGAATAAAACTTGCTGTTGTTGCTCGTGGGGGTTTTTTTCTCCCCAAGAGAGGCAAGGAGCCAAAGTTCCAAGTGAGCAAAATAAAATTAAAAGTAGATCAGTTTTTTCTGTCTCAGTGGCATGTGCTATGGTATATAATGTATGTTCCCTGCTTCACAAAGGAAATGAAAGAATGAACTATATGACTGATGAAATAAAGATATCAAAGTATTACTTGCCCCAGCTGATATGTGCACTCCACATATAATTACTATTTAATATCTTTGTTTCCTACAAACCAGGAAAAAAGCTTACCCTCTCACACAATTCCCTCTTCTAGTAAATAAGCTGATGCAGAATATTCTAGATTTGCAGCTTCTACTTTACTTTCTTCTTGAATTTATTCTCTTCTTCGCGAAGTAATGTGGTCTACAAAATGAAGCTATTTAAAATCCTAAATGAATAAGTGTTATAAAAATAATAAATTAGTATACAAGACTGACTTGCACAAAACATATGTTACACTCTGAAATATATTTAGACACGAGTGCATAATTGCCTGTTCCTTTTCTAATGGCCTGAAGCGCAGAACTAAATGTGAACTTTTCCCAGAGACTGTGCAGTGATGGAGCACTGCACCCTCCAYGCTTCCCAGGAGTTCAGGTGCTGCCTGCAGCCTCCACAAACTTCAGCTGAAGGCCACAGGTGAAGAGCAGCAAGAAAAAGATGGGACAGATGGGAAAAAGGGCAGTGAAGGGCTGGGGTGAAGGGCAGCAAGCCTAGGAGCCCACACTGTGAGCACTCCCAGCTCCTTGGGAGTGGGACAAAGATCCTGCCATGCCACCTCCAACCTCAGCTCAGAAATGAAGGGAAGGCCTGTCCCTGGCTCTCTCAGTGCTGGCACAAGCCCAGGAATGAATCCTGCCCTGCCACCTCCAACGCAGCTCAGAAATGAAGGGAAGGCCTGTCCTTGGCTCTCTCAGTGCTGGCACAAGCTGGGAACGAAGATCCTGCCATGCCACCTCCAACCTCAGCTCAGAAATGAAGAGAAGGCCTGTCCTTGGTGTCTCAGTGCTGGCACAAGCCCAGGATGAAGATCCTGCCATGCACCTCCAACCTCAGCTCAGAAATGAAGGGAAGGCCTGTCCTTGGGTGTCTCTCAGTGCTGGCAACAGCCCAGGAATGAAGATCTTGCCATGCCACTCCAACCTCAGCTCAGAAATGAAGGGAAGGCCTGTCCCTGGCTCTCTCAGTGCTGGCACAAGCCCAGGAATGAAGATCCTGCCATGCCACTCCAACTTCAGCTCAGAAATGAAGGGAAGGCCTGTCCTTGGGTGTTCTCAGTGCTGGCACAAGCCCGGGATGAAATCCTGCATGCCACCTCCAACCTCAGCTCAGAAATGAAGGGAAGGCCTGTCCTTGGGTGTCTCAGTGCTGGACAAGCCGGAATGAAGATCCTGCCATGCCACCTCCAACCTCAGCTCAGAAATGAAGGGAAGGCCTGTCCTTGGCTCTCTCAGTGCTGCGACAAGCCCAGGAATGAAGATCCTGCCATGCCACCTCCAACTCAGCTCAGAAATGAAGGGAAGGCCTGTCCTTGGGTGTCTCAGTGCTGGCACAAGCCTGGGAATGAGATCCTGCCATGCCACCTCCAACCTCAGCTCAGAAATGAAGGGAAGGCCTGTCCTGCTCTCTCAGTGCTGGCACAAGCCCGGAATGCTCCTGGGCCTGCCCAGCAAGCCCGCTCTGACTCAGCTCAGCTGGTCTCCAGCCCTGCCCCATCCCAGGATGGATCCCACACCTGCTCAGGGGGCACCTGGAGTGGCCCCCTGGRTAAGCCTGGTCCCTTGCTGCTCCTGTCTCAGGTTCGGCTGTCTTTTCTCTGTCCCGAGATATGCTGTGTGGTCCTGGAGCGGCCCCAGGCTCTGAAGGAAGAGACTGGACCCTCTGGAGTTCAATCTTCAAATTGTTTATTATTTCTTATCTATAAAATTTTCTCCCTGCCGAGCAGAGGTCTGTTCAGCAAGGCAGCCAAGGCACTCTGACCGCCCCCGGGGCGGTGTTGTCATTTTTATACTATAAACTACATACATCATATTTACCTTTAATTTCCAATACCCATCACCTATGTTAGACAGTGCATCTCTATTCTAAACCAATCCCCAAGTGCCAACACCACAGCAGAAGATGGAGAACAAGGAGTAGGAAGAAGAAGGACGAGACACGCCCTGATCCCTCCATCTTGTCCCCATAACCCACATACCAAAAATCCTAAAACTTATATTTTCACCCCATGTGCACTCTGTAAATACACCCTTTAAACCTGTGTGACCTGCCAATTCTCACACCAAGGTGGCAAGTCGTTCACAGGATCAAAGTCAAGCCACCAAGTGTCCCGGGCCTCGTGCCAAGATCTCTGAGCCCCTCGATGGGGTCTCGGGGGTCTCAGGAGGCTCCGCACATCCCAAGTGATGTGCTGAACTCCCACACTCCTGGTGGCATCCCTGGCCCAGGTTCAAGCCCTCTTACCCCCCCAAGGCTGCCAGCAGGGTAATTGTTGGCTGGTACCAGCAGCTTCTGCAGGAGGGGTGAGAGACAAGGCTCTGGGTGGTGTTGGTGGCCCAYAGATAATGTGAATATAACTTCATTCACCACGGAGTTAAACAAAGACAACCAATTGCTCTGAAACACTGAGCCTTCTGCTCACTCCCCGAAAAAGAACAACCTCCAAACCAGAATCATCTTTATTTGGATGTGTTTACAGACTCTGTTACTTTTTTTTTTTTCTTTTTTGACAAAAGGTTTCAACCAAAAAAATGTACAAACTACATTCCAGTCCAGCTTCTGTAAAAACACAGAAGTTTGGAGTTGCACAGTATTTCACATAGGTGTAAACATTCATGGAGAAGGTAAGCAGCTATCCTCAACTCTTCAGGAACCTCTCCCTCTGCAAACAGAGCTGTCACCCCTGGAATCACCACCAGCAGCCCACGTGCACACCAAAACTGCTGCCAGAATTTCTCCTGGCAACTTCTTTCATCAGCACAGCTCCCATGGAGACAGTGAGGCTGTTCTGAGACTCACCTTTCACAGTGAGGTGGCAAAGTTGGACCTCCATTCATTTTAGGGTACTRCACAGAGTCCTCCACCTACAAACTAAAGCATCTCCAAAAAAAATAGTTTTTATCATCACCCTAATTGTCCTGAAGACAAGTGACAACATAAAAAGTGTGGTTTGCAAGTGGCCTTACTTCTCACTATGACAGTATGGACATTTAGAACATTTAATAACATTTATAGAGCTTGAGTTGAACAGCAGCAAAATCCAGTGTGGGGTGGCTGGGAGGGCACAGCAGAGGGTCAGACTGGCAAACACCTGGTGGGAGCTGACTTCTTSTAACAGGCTCTGTATTTCTGAAAGCTCACAGCAGAATTTTCCCCTCCATATGCAGGCAGGCACTTGGATTTTTCCTTGATGAAATTGGCAATGAAATCAGAAGGAAAACTCATGGTAAAAGTGGGCCATTTTCAGGAAAACAAATGTGAAAAGAGAGTCACAGCTCAGCCTCAACTTTCTGTGTTGAGACCTCAAGCAGAAAAAGACTGAAAGCCTTGGATGAACTATTTCCTGAGAAATTAAGGCCCATTTTTAATCCTGAGCACTTCATGTAGGATTTTGCCTTCTGTATATGTTGTTTTTCTTGATTTTTTTCCCTAATCASCTTTCCTATCTGTCCAAGGTTTTTTGTAGCACTCTAGTGATTCAAGTGGTACAACCAGATAAATAACAGAGTTATTATCTTTATAATAAATCTCTTTGTAATAAATGCACCTTGTAGCTTGATTTACAGCAAAATCCTCCTCCTCCTCTCACTTCCATGATGAGACCTACTTAAGTCAGTGAGACTAGTCATGATGATAAGATAATTAAGTTTTTAGTACAACTCTGGTTAGTGAGCAGAATGCAGTTCTGATAAAATGAATCTACCAGCTCCAGTCTGGTATTCAAAAGGTGTTGGTGATTTGGGTATTGTTCTTAATGTGCTCTGAAAAAAGCTTTTTTTTTTTTTTTTACATTAAAGAATGAAACCCTGTATAGGACACAATTCAGATCATCTTTTAAATTCATGTATTTCTTTTGGAATGGCAAAGTTGAAGTTCAGCCAGCCTAGCAGTGACACCTGCAAACTGACAGTCAACCCCCCTACATTAAAATGGAAAGATTTGCATGAATGTGTTTTAAAATGACAGGAGACAGGAATTGGAGCTTCTAAGCAAGTTAGACTAAAATTTTAAGAGTGAAAGGCCTAAAAATAGGCCCCTGAATGCATAGTTAGGCACCTATATAGAGACTGCTTGATTTTCAGTTGTTCTGATCACCCAGAGCTCCCATTAACTTCAGGAGCAACTGTGGATACTCAGCTGTTCTAGAAATCAAGCCACTTTTATTCAAGGGTCTAAATATGGATGTCTGTGCCCAAGTTTGGGGGGGAAAATAGAAAAAAATAAAAAAGAGGTCTGGTTGCCTTTTTTTTTTTTTTTGCTACAGAAAAGATTTGATAAAAGAGAAATAATAGCCAAGTTTCATTCTTCTTTCCCCTTACAATGCCTGAGACTGAATCAACAGAAGAATTAATAGTGCAACACATCTGTGCCAGAAGATTTTATCTGAGTTGAATGGAAATCTATTCCAAGATCAGTAGCTCTTAATTAGCAATCTGAAACATTCCATACATATTTCATATTCTGAGAATGCAAAGTGTTACCAGGCCACCTAAATCTTTTTCATAGTATTTCAGTGTTGCCATTAATAAGCTTTTCAGGCTGGTCTGAGGAACTTTGCAAGATTAACTTTGCAAATCTGTGTGTATTAACTATTTAACTGTTTCAGAAATGCCACTTTTTTCTGCTTTTGGATCAAGTACAACCAGCAGACTTGAGCATATTTTTAAATACCATGAACTATGAAGAAGGGAGAATTAGGCCTTTAATTCTRTCATATGCACTTGGTTGTCAGAAGACTTCTGAATGCTGTTTGCTTAAAGTCCTCTTTTGTAAAAGTAATCCTGAGTTGGTTTTGTGTCTAAGCCATTGCCAGTTCATGCTGAAGTGGATAAGAGCCAGTCACATGATAGAAAATCTGCAAGAAAAAAAGAAAATTTATGATGGAATTATATATGACTATAAAGCTGCGAGTGKCAAGGAAGTAACAAATTAAAGGCATGCCAGATGAGGATGATAGATATTTGTTTGTGTGTGTGCATAAAATATGATGTAATACCCCTTAATATATTTTTGTTTGTAGAATATGAACTAAGGGTTCTTGCTGCTGTGTCTGGAAGGAAAAAGCAAAAAGCAAAGACTCTTGCTGCTCTTAACTAAGATTTCAAARAGAGCCAGGTAGAAGCCAATGCTTTCCTCTGGCATCTGGTTTTGACTCKTTCAGTATGATTGTTTTATTGAATATAATGACTGGGACATTTTATCTTCCATGTTTTCAGACAGCATAGAACAGCAAGAGCTTTGGTCATGGCTGGGGCATTTGTGCAATTCCTGGCAGATAAAAGATAAAACCCTTAAGGAATCAGAACRAATGGTGCAACACAATCACTGGCTGTGTTCTAACACCCAGCAGTGATGGCAGTGGCAAAGAGAAAGCTCATGCTGCTCTGTCATAACCAGGGACATAATTTTAGGTCAAGAGTGAGGCAGAGGGAGCAAGACAACATTATTCTCATTGCAGGAGTGAGCCAGGGGTTTCCAGCAGTCATGAATATTAACCTGACATCTCTAAGCTGTTCTTAGAACATTTCTTAAAACATGTCAGTATTTCAATTGCTAGGAAATGTGAGGAAAGGGAGAAGACTGGTGATTCTGTCCTCCCCCAAAGCCCCTATAYCTCATGTTTTCCCAGCAGCAGCAACAGGATAATGACTCTCARATATTTTTCTTGGTAAAAGGTAATATCACCTCCTCTCCTGGGTTTAATGAACATGGTAGTCAGGACCAAAAGCCTTCATGTTTTGGTAGTTCCTATAACAGTACACTGTTCCCAGTTACACTGCATCCTTTGGGGMTGATACCCCGTGCCACTGATGTAGATCATGGATGCATAGGTCAGGAACTTTCTTCCCACTGGGAACTTCTTCCCCAGGAAACAGCCAACATGTAAAAAATTCTCTGTCAGCAGCACCCATACGTAGGATGAGATGTGCCTTTCTCCTCAGGATGGAAACACACCATGAGGAGCTGTGGCACAGTGACACAGGGGTCTGTGAGGCTCAGCCACAGCTGGGAGTGAAGAGCAGAGCACTGCCACGTGTGGCATTCACATTCCCTGAACTGAGAGAGACRTACTTCTCTCTCTCCCAGGATTTTTCCTGGGGAAGGCAGCGAGAAGCACGGAGAGAAGAAGAGAAAACAATTCTTATCTCTATTCAGTGCTCCTGTTGCTTTGCACATGTGGAATGTGTTATGGAGATTGTTTACCCAAAGTGATTTGGTTAATTGGACACAGGTGAAAGTTGTTTTGAGTGATTAGCCAATCACTCAAAGCTGTGTCCTGACTGTCTCAGACAGTCACAGTATATATATATATTTTTAGTATAGTATAGTATCTCTTTAGTATGTAATTTAATATAGTATTAGTGTAATACAGTATAGTTTTAATAAAGCAATTTTCAGCCTCCTGAATCACAGAGTCAGAGCACATTATTCCCTAGCTGGGGGCTCCCAGTATCGACAGCCATGCATTTGAAAAAACTGTACATGCACAAACTGAGCCCTTTTTGCCCAAATTTTGTAAAATTTTACACTTCAAACATGGCCTAGACCATGATCAGCTACCCCAACATCAGAGCCCTAGATATCTAGGGCAGCTCAAACTTAAAGAAGCACTGAGCTGGAAGTGAACCTGTCACTAATAATGAATTAGAGGGATGTTCCATTTCTGCAGAAGCAGTAAGCCAGCACTTTCAGAAAGAATMCTTTTGTTGTTCATGAGTTGTGGAGCTGCCAACAACCAACCTGCTGCTCAATGTCTCCCAGTAAACTACTGGCACCCAGGCGGAAGAGCTCYGGTGTCAGCCACTCCACTCCCAGCTCCTCCTTCACCAGCATGAGCCAGGTAATTGCTTCCTTGGCTGTCCTAATGCCCCCTGCAGGTTTAAATCCAACCTTTAGAGAGAGAGAGAGAGAAAAAACAAATAAAAGTTCAATACGCATTTTCATCCATCAGCAACCCTAGAAGAGCAGTCAATGTTTGCAAAGCTGCAGCTCTCAAAGTGCCTGTGATGTAACAGCTCTACCTGGGAAGGACCTGAGCAAGAGCCTGGAGAGGGATGAAGGGCTTCAGGTGGCTCTYCAAAATGCAGTTTRYTGTATCCAAGAGGTTACAGCAGTCCAGGGTCATGGGTGACAGAGCCTGTGCCTACAGCTGTCAGCTCCAGCTGCAGCCAAGGCTGAAGACCCTCTAATTCTGGTTACATTGCATTATATACTTTTCTTTGCTGAGCATCAAGAACCAATCTATACCTTTACTTTTACCTATAGCCTATCATAACTACAATCATTACCATATTATGGTTAATACTATCCAATCACATGAGTTATTATGTTACAGTTTAAGCTTAAAGTTGTTTTTCAGTTTTCTTGCAGTGGAAAATTGTTAGACCTTTTTTCTACTTGCCACATTGACATCTCTTGTTTGCCTGTGGTAAAGACAACTTTCTGCTTGGTAAAGACAACTTTTTGGTTTTGGTCAGCTTATCCTTTGCTCTAAGTCATCAAATCTCTTTCCAAATTGACTTAACATTTGTTTCCTTAGTTGCCCAGCAAGACTGGCTCAGCAATTGTCAATTTACAYRTCTATTATTCTTCTATATCAAAACTTGCTTCCATCTCTATTCTGTTCTCAGSTTCTACATTCAGAGAGCTTTCTRCCAGGCAAATATATCTGTGAAACTTTCTTGTCAAACGTTCCTCCTTCCCAMCTGCAAACAGCACAAGGTCTGGGCTAGAACTGGGAGCTACCAAGCCTCAGCCATCACTGCCAAAGATAACCTTTTCATCCTGAGGGAGCAATGCTTCTGACCCCTGTGCACTTCCTCAGGACCTGGGCTTCAGGTCTAATGGGAGTGCTTTGCCTCTAGAACAAGGGATTTAGGCAGGACAGGGATATCTGCAAAACCATATAATGCCCATGTCATCATCACCTACTGCCAATCTGATTCCAAACATAGAACAATAAATATACCACAATAACATAACTCTAAAGATGCTGCATGTGAGGTGGCTGACTCGTGGGCAGCAGTGAGAACTGGCTGTGTTTTATAAAAAGCCTGTGCAGCACAGTTACACATGATTTGGCTGTGCATTCAAACCTACCAGAGGTTTGATTTTCACTAATATTTTCCAAATGGGAATTAAATTATGTCTGTCTTTATCAAAAATTGAAAGGTCTGTGCTTCACCACMGGCTGGGTGTGCTTTCAGTCCCTCTGTGTGGGATGTGTGTCATATCTGAAGGTGAACTGCCATGTCTGCAAAGGCAGAAACCCCAAGTAAAACTTATCTTTGAGGTAAATGTCTGGAATCCCATGATGGACCTGCTGTGCACTTGGCATGCACCCCTAATGCCAGTCCTTTGGTTATGTGTCATTTAAACACAAGACAGAACTTGTGACACTCAGCTATCAAACYCCTCATCAAAAATGCCAAAATGTTGGCCTGTAGCAGGTACCTAAACTCTTGAAAAGCAAGGGGATTCAGGAAAAATTCTTCCTGTATAAAAAAGAGGTAAATCTGAACAACACATTGATTCTTCCTATGTTTCCTTCTGCCTTTACATTCTGCAAGAATTATCATTTTGTTTTTGTATTCAAGCTCCCAAAACCTCACTGCACTGAGGATTTCTTTGTGCCTTATGGACATAATAGTGGAATCAGAAAGTATCTTTTTWAAAATGTGTTTGGTAATCTTTTTTATATAGTGATTTCAGGACCAACAAACACAGAGTAAATCCTTCTCTCATGCTGGAGCATTGTGATAATGGCATATTTCCAATAGATTAAAAGGAACAAAAGCAGGAAAAGCTTGATAAATCCAAGCCATGAAAACTGTGGTTTTGTGGATGGACAAATAGATGTGTGAGTGTATGCATACATCTGTTAGACTTCCAAAAAGAATTTAAAGCCCAGCAACTGGAAAAGCATCTTCTAGATAATAAACAAAACCAGTTGGAATGTGTTTTCCCTCAGGAAGAGAAATTCTAATGAAATTTGAATTTAGATTTCTTCTTCCTAGAAATACGACGTCTCTTTGAGATAATCTGTGGCAAAAACAAGTGAAACAGAGTTAATAAGAGAATTAAAACCATCATTCAGAAGTCCTTCCCCTTTCAGCAGATTCTGAAAGCTCTTTTCTTTGCAAAAAAGCTGACAAAGACAAGCCTGTCCTCTCCTCCATTTAGCAGCTTTCCAAACAGCACATCTGACTGCCATAAAAACGTAAAAAGGAARGGGGGTTGGAATTTAATTCAAGAGCAGTACAAAGTCCAGCTACCACTTTCCTGCTGTTTCACAGTATTTCATTATTTTGCTTAATAAGTTCATCTCCTCAAGAATTTTCTCTTCACCTTACATTATTAAAAGTAATAAGTTTTTCTGGATTGGGGGTTTTCCCAACAGAAAAACCAATTTATGTATGTCCTTCAATAATGACAGGAAAAGATTATTTCCCATTATATTGCACACTTTTCATATCACCACCACAGCTTATCAGTCAATAAATGTTACTCTGCAACTTGTTCCTTTCCTTGAAGAAGTTTAATTTCTGTATTAACCTGCTTTTCCCAGGCAACGCCTTGCTAGAAAGCATCCCTACAGCAGCAAAATTAGTTTGTTAAAGAAACCATTTAGAAATTTCTTGTCACTGATAATATTGTCTTCAGTTAATAAAAGTACATGAAGTCAGTTTACATCTAATTCACTGGCACACACATGCACACGGACACAAGCACTTACTCTTAATAACACATTTCATACCATGAATGCCTCCTTTGAAAGCAAAAGGTGAATTCAACATTTATATCCAATTATGGGGACAAAGCTGGGCTAATGCAGCTTGTGGCACCCAGCACTGGTGCCCAGGGGGGTCTGCCCCAGGGATCTGCCTCACTGGGGCACTGATGGTGCTCCCYCAGAAACAAGGCCATTGGAGCTGCTCCAGTCATTGGGTGGCAGAGAGAGAGGCAGGAGGTGAAAGGGGGATGTTGAGAAGGATGAAAGTTTGACAAGAAAGTCTCACAGATRTGTRTGCTTGGCARAAAGATTTTTGAATKAAGAGTCTAAAGAAGGAATAGAGRTGGAAGCAAGTTTTGATAYAGAAGAAAAGAATTGCTGAGCCAGTCTYACTGGATAACCAAGGAGGCAAAGGSTGTGTTAGTTAGAAGGGGTTTTTATGGCTTAGAGCAAAGGATAAACCCACCYCAAACAAGAAGATGTTTTTACCAAGCAGAAAGACAGCACAGGCAAACAAGCCTGCAGATGTTGCAAGKAGAAAAAAGGTCTCAGAATTTTCCACTGCAAGAAAACTGAAAAACAACTTYTAGCTTAAACTGTCWTGTACTAACTAGTGACAGRAGAATAGTAACATAAATATGGTAATTATAGTAGTTATGATAGGCTGTAGATAATAGTTAAGGTATAGATTGGTTCTACTMYATTAAGATGCTCAGCAAAGWAAAGTRTATAATGCATTGTAACCAAAAAAAAAAAGTATATAATGCATTTATAACCTAAACTAAGGGTCTCCAGGCCTGCCTGCAGCTGGAGCTGACAGCTGTAGGCACAGGCTCTGTCACCCATGCTCTGGRCTGCTGTAACMTCTTGGATACAATAAACTGCATTTTGGAGAGCTGCCTGGGGTCCTGCATCCCTCATTTTGACTCTTACAGGGACAGCCCAGGGATCCATGCTGGCCTCATCTAGATGGCTGCAGAGAGTGGATGGACACACCTCCAACCTGGTGCCACACATTCCTCAGGCTCTGACAGCCCCTGAAGCCTTCTCAGCCCCCATCCCATCCGCTGACACTGACACCACCTGCAGAAGGGACAGAAGCAGAAGCTGGAGAGGAGGAAAGGGTGGCCAGAAATGGGGRGAGGCTCTTAGCTGGAGATATGGCTCCTGCCCTGGTGCTGAAGGTGAGGACAAAGCCCACTGCTGAACAGCAGCACCAGATCCAAATTGCAGCCCCCACCTGCCCATGGAAAAAGGAAGTGAGAGGTGGCTTAAACCCTCCTGGGAATCTCCTCCTTTCTCAATGATGCACCGAAAGGATGAATGCACAGACAGTTCATCACTGGCTTTGCTGTACATTCCCCTTTTCTCCACTGACCTCACCTGACAATGACCTCACCAGTAAGCATTAAGTACCAGGATATAATGTTCTTCCAACCCCTGTTTCCCCTATCCTTCCTTGCATCCAGGCAACAGCTGGATCTGCCTCCTTGTCCCCTTGGAAAGCCTCTCTGGCAAGGGAGGAAAGAGCAGAAYGTATCCCTTGGGTTGCCAGGACAAAGTCGGAAAACACAGTTGTGTGCATTGGACAGACTCAATGGCTCTACATTTGTATAGCTCTGCTGATGTTTTGGCAGCATGTCAGCCACTATCAGCCCTGTTATTAATGGATGTAACCACCTAAATGGTGAAAAAATTCAAATCCAGATGCAGGAGGGAAGACTTTGATTGCATGAGGTTTTACGGAATGAAGTCGCAGTTCTTCAAGGGAGGAAATACAAAAGTAAAAAAAAAAAAAAACCAAAAGAATATTAGCAAATCAATTACATTCTTATTTCTTTGTGAGTGAGCCTGTTTGGTTAATTTTTACAGAGGAAATGAGACCTACCTTGTAGCCAGTTTGCCAGTAGTACTCCTTAATGGCTCGCATCATGACTATGCCAACGGGAAAGGTCGCGTTTTCCACCTCCTTTCCTGTAGATGTCTTTATAAAATCAGAACCTGAAAGGAAATAAAATGTTTTATAACAGTTTTAGAACAAGGGTCCCTCTGCACATACAGGTTCACAGCCTCAAAGATGCCCTCCTGCTTCACAGCAATTCTGAAGCATTCCTTTACACACGTGTCCCCATGGTGTACATAAATCAACATTTTAGTATTTCCACCAGGATCTTTGAGAACAGAAATTATTTGCATCAGGTTTTTTTTATTTAACTTCACATCTACTTGGTCTCAGGTCTGACAGTCTGCTATTGTATCTTCTGCAGCTGTTTTTAAGAGAAGGGAAAGATATCTCATATGTGTTTACTAAACCAGCTGTGTAGCACTGTAAACCAAGGGGAAACTCCCCCTTTATGCATTTAGCAATTGTAACATTGCAAGTTACTATACTTAAATCCACAGTCTTATTTAATGCAGCAACAAGGTCAAAACATCTGTGTTCTTTAAAGAACAAGAGTTAGCCTTGGCTTATTTTTTTCCTGTTTTCTCACTGGTGAATAATATTCTCCAGTGCCTGCCTTAATGCTTTCCAACATTCTTGTGTATTCTTGCTGTTCTGCTTTGGCTTGAAAGAAATCCTGAAGCACAGTGTAACAAAAAGCTAAGAAACCAACAAAATATAATGTGCCTTGCAGGGCATGATCCAGCATTGACAGAACACAATGACAAAACTTCTTTAATTTCATTAGGACGCACTTCACCCCTAGGAACCTACTTCTTAGAAAAGGTGTACTGTGGGATCATTAATTATCAAAAGTAATTGGGAGAAGAAGAGGGATAATTCAAACATCATGTAGTAGTGCATCATCCACTTAAGTCAATTGGAACTGCATCTGCTTCCACTTCAAATTTGGCTTGGGGTCCGTTTTGTCTCTTGTGYGAATGATGATGCCTCTGCAACATCCCCTGGAGGAGGGAAGGGAAGTTTCAGCACTGGCTCCAAGCAAGGAGTTGCCTTGACTACGTTGTGTGAGCTGCAGCACAGTGCAGAGAGAGCCTCCCTGGTGGCACAACTGATGTGTTGATGGTTGGTCACAAGGTTTTTGGGGTGAAGGAAGAGACGAGATGGGCTCCATGATCAGAAGGCTTGATTTATTATGTTATGATATATATATATATACTACATTATAACTATACTAAAAGAAAAAGGAGAGTTTCCAGAAGCTGCTAAGCTAAGCTAAGAATAGAAAGTAAAGGATGATAACAAACCCGCTCTCTCTGGCTCTGTCCGAGAGAGTTCTCAGCCCTGGATTGGCCATCACCTCCAAACACTCAATCTGGGCCAATCCAGAACTGACCTGTTGCATTCCACAGAAGCAGATAACCTATTGTTTATGTCTTGTTGCTGAACTTCTCAGCTCCAGCAGGAAAAATCCTAAAGAAAGGATTTTAGTGAAAAGGATGTCTACRACACTGATGGGCACGCAGCTGGGGCTCAGCCTGAGGGCAAGGCAGCACAAAGCCAGGCTTTGTGTCCCTCTGGCTCCAAGCACAACCAAATGGCACCACCAACTCTGGGGTTTCTGAGAACACACAGTTTTCTCTGTAGGCTTCCTGACCAGGCACCATGTCAGCCCAGTGGTGGTGCAATTGCACCCTCCTGTGACAGCTCCCATTCTGGAGAGAAACAGCAACTTGCAAGAAAGGTCCCARTTCCACAGAAAGTGCAATGTGCAAAAGAGGCAATTAATAGTTGATAGGGCTTTGCAGAGAATGGAGCACACAGGAGAGACAATTGACTTGCACATTTCAGAGCTGCTCCCTTCCAGAGAGACACCACGGACATCTGATAGTCACRTTAAAACAAGGAGCAGTGCAGGTGCAACTTCAACATCACCAAATTATATTTTTAATTTCCCTTTCGAAATGTAGCACTTAAAGTCCTTTAGTGCAATACTGCTCATTTTTTCTGCTATAAGGTAAGTCAAAGCTTTTATAAGTCTTATAATTACAAGTCTCTATGGTACAGTTTCATTAAAAACTTTCATTAAACAACAGCTGCCCTTGTATATGGTCCTCTAATCAATTTGGTCAAACAGAATGACTTCTAATCAGCTGTTGATAAAAATAGAAGATGAAATTTTAATTCTAATAGATTAACCACAAACTCAAGATAGTCTTCAAAATCCATCTAGTTCTATTCTCCAGTGGATTTAACGACTATTCAGCAACTCATTACTAAATAGAACAAGATGAACATTTTCCAGTTCATTAAAGAAATGTACTATGTATTTTTGCATTGTCCTCATGATTCGTTACAGGGAGTCTTAATTACAAGATAATGGATAATGGTTATTAAATGCAGACTCCAGTAATGAAGCTCTATTCATTTGCGAGCCTCAGAGACTGCAAAGAGGGGAAAATAAAATTACTAGCTTCAAAAGATTAACGGATCAAATTATTATTCAATTTTGAAAATCTCATTCAGACTTCATAGAAACAAGAAGAGATTAAAAACTAGTATTAGTACAAAAGTTGTGCATTTATATATTTATTTTTAAATAATATCTTAAGGCTATTATGAGAATAATCAGCTTTAGATGTGATTATTAGACAAACATACAGCCAATTAAGTAGCATCCTCTAACAATGAAAACAATACATTTTTATTTGCTGAACAAATTCTTTTTATGGCACAAGAGCTTGCTAGCAGGACTGCAGGCAGCCTCTTGCACAAGACAGAGGACCCACACTAGCACAGAGAGCCACAATGGAAGGTGCTGTTAATGTTTGGATTTCAGCAATGAAAAGGGRCATTTAAAAATCAAGTGCTAACACAAAAGGCACCTCATTAAGCAAACTTTATGCCAACCTTGTGATAATAAAGGAGATTCACTCAGTCTATTTCTTAGTCAGGTTTCCAAAAACTTGAATAAGAAATAGTTTAAGAAATTTAAAGAAGTTTAAGGAATTAAGTTCAGAAGGAGTTTCACCTGGAAATTTAGGTGATGATTTAGAAACCTGAGTTTTATCACCCATCTTCTCATCTTCCYGTGAATGGATACACTCAAAAAAATCAAGGCTAAGGCTAAAATACACACTGAATGGCTTTCCCCTTCCTTAGAGCAGATTACATGATTCAATGAAGCATTAAATCCAAGATTTCACAAAATCAGTTCCTGGTGAGCCTGGAAAAGACCACCCTTTCTACTTTTATTTTCCAATGTGAAGCCACAAGAGTATATTTCCTTTCAGGGCAGCAAGTCATGWGAGACTCACTGCACCAGGGAGATGGGATGAGCTCAGCTGGGTAGAACATGGTGCAGCAACACCAAGGTTGTGGGCTCAACACAAGCAGGCCATTCACTTCAGAGAAAATCCATTCTATTTCTTCTGTTCTAGATACACAGCCCCGTTTATGAATGCTCTGGTCTCCCAAAAGGTCAGCAGAGCTTCCAGAACTGGCTTGCCCTATGGCTGTCCTGTACATCTACAGAGATTCCCAGCCCACTGAAGCAGAGCATGAGAAGTGGAGAATCTTATTCAGATGACAGCATCCAGGAAACACACTCTGATTCCATAATTAAGCAATAAGGAATAATAAGCAGTATAGCAATTGCGGAGTAATCACAACCTTTTGGTTGTGAAGTGTTTCAAATGCCCTTGGGGAATGATTATCTCCTGATACCTACAGACTCTGTGTTGCTGCCTTAGTCTTAATAAGGAACAAAGATGTGGCTGGCAGTTTGAAACAATAGTTTAGAGAGAGATGCTTGCAGAGGGACAATTATGCCCTGCTACTCTGTAAGTATTTGCAATGAGCACAAATACATCTTCATTGCTGCAACTGAGTTATAACAATATGCAGTGGCACAGGGAGAGCACATATCYTTCCAAGACTTCCAGGACTGGTGGCAAAAAGTGGCATTCTGCTCAGAGGACCTGCAAACCCACCTGCTGTTTCTGCTGACAAGGCAGCAGTGACAAAAYAGTACCCTATCAAATGTGCATGAAGCCCCATTAGCAAGTCATCTTTCTATTTTATGAGCACCCAAACTAAGGGTCTCCAGATTCACACACAAATTAGCCTTGCTAGGGGTGACCAGGTTAACAACCCTCTGAAAATAAGAGGCAGGGCAAGATATAAAAGGCTAATGTAGCAGCTAATTCTTGTCAGTTGAGTCATCCTTAATTGTCCCACTTACATGTCCTCATCCTTAATTGTCCCACTTACATGTCTTTATCGTGCTCCAGCAGAGAGATAAAATACATTCCCCCTTAGCTTAACTTTGCCATGCAGGAGGAGAGAATACAAAGCTGTGACAACTCACTCTAGCAGTAGCTCAGCAGGTAGCTTTAGCTCCATGACACCGGGCTACGTTGCCAGACCACTTGGTTAGGTGCCAGTGCATCTTTTCACATGCCTGTGCCTCAGCTGCCATTGAAAAATGCTGGTTTATAACTTGGTCTGTKGAGAACTGGCCATTTTTTGCAACTCTTTTTGAAAAAGTGCCTGCACAGAGGGGAAAAAAAGTAAAAATCCCATCACAGGGGTCCATGYTTAGTGTCTGTTTACAAGGAGGACAACCTTCTGAAAACCCATCCCAGCTTGGTTTCTAAGACTCAGGATGGATGCTCCCTTTGTTGAACAGCACCTCCAGTAACAGGGGCTCTGCAGGCCAAATGATGCCCTCAGGAACACTTACACATGCACACAAAGGGACAAATTATCAACCCCATACTTGTGCAAAATTCCCTGCAGATGATGTCTGAAAGAATTCAGCCTTGCTGAATTATGCATGGCTTGCTAATGCACTGTTGCAGCCTCCRCCACAGGTCTCCACAGAATACTATTATTAATTAGTATTAGTTTCTYGTGTGTTCATTTAAAATGTTTCTTTAGAAGGTTCAGCAGGAAGAGCCATACCACCTTCTGTTGCTCAGCTGCACAGCATAGGCACTTGATATTTTTAGAGCATTCCTTCCAATCCAATCCAATCCAATCCAATCCAATCCAATCCAATCCAATCCAATCCAATCCAATCCAATCCAATCCCACCCCTGTGTGGCATGGAGCAAGAGGAGATAAATAATTGACACGTGCTACAGGTACAGAGGACAGCTGGAATCCCTGTCACTGGTGGCTCCTGGCTTGCATCCACACTGAAACCCAGCAGGAAACATGCTCCCAGTCACCTCCCTGCATTGCCATGCAGCAGCAGGGCTGGGAGATGCCAGGGTGCAGGAGTTCAGGCAATTGTGTGCTGCTGGAACAGCCATTCCTCTTCCTCTCCAAAGAGGAAGCAGCAGGAGTGACTTGTTATGGGACAACAAGGAAGTTTAAGGAATTCCTGTATTGTTATCTGCTTGTTAAATCTCATGTTTATTTACCAGGATCCCATTTTTCTTCTTTAAAAGGGTTTGCCACATACTGCACTCAGTATATGACCTACATTAACCTTATTTCTTTTTGCAGATGGCACTACTGGAACAGCTGAAGCAGTTTGCCTAATGACACATGACAAGCCAAAGGCAGAAAGAAGAAATAAATCAAGGAATCCCAACAACTGATCCTAACCTTACTATCACTGGGAAAAAACAGACCTTTCTCTCAGCTTACCCACTTGCAGTGCTGATTTCCCCTACMAGCTGTTCTGTGGGGTATTTTTTGCCACACTCCCGATTTTCAGCCAGACTCAAAATACACAAAACACAAGAGACATCAGTAGAAACCTCCCTCTCTAGCATAGTGCACCCAGGGCAGGAGGCAGTGCTGGTGGCACAGCTCTGGCCCCAAATTCCCAAATCCATCCACTCCTCCAGCAGTTACTGATAAAGAAACATAAAGCTTGGCCTCTCCTTTCAGACTGAATGCAAGCACTCTCAGCACTGAGCCACATGCTCTGGGGCTAGGACAAGTGAAAAAACAAAATGCTGTGGGAGAAACTTGATTTGAAAATCTCCCCCTTTAAGYTTCCTTTACCAACACTGAAATTCATTGCATCACTTCCTTGTTCACACTTAAATTAACCTAAACAATGATAAACTAGCTGAAACTGTGATATAATTAAAACAGCACTGGTCTAGGTCAGGCTTTTTTCCCTCTTGGCATTCTTGGTTTTGGATCAATACATCTCAGCCTCTCAAAATGTTGTCCTGTACATGACATATTACAGACTGAGGCTAAACCCCTGATATATCTACCAGTAATAGCACTGCAATTTGGAAGAAAATAATAAATATGCATGATGGCTTAGAATCACAGCACTATGTGGCATATTGCATTCCATGTTTTAGCAACCACGTTTAGCTTTGTGCTTTTGAACGTTGATAACAACTTTGAAACAAATATGTTAACATTAGAGCTCAGGTACATTTACGTATTGTCTATTAGCTTGTAACAAAATTACTCAAATTGAAGAAATAGCTGTTTAARATCAATTTGGAAATACTCCACACTGAATAAAGCAAGTAGAAAATCAGTCTACTTTATCAAGAAGGTGCTATGAATGTTAAAGATTTAAAAAAATCCCCCATCCATAATGCAGCCAAAATCATGACACTTCAATGTCATTTTGAGTGTTTTTCCAACACTTGATGTTAAAAGCAGTTTAAGATTCTGTTCCTACGCTAACCCAGAGAAAGGCAGGATTGATTTTTGAGATTTAAAAGTCCATGTCTTAATGCTGCAGTCAGAATCCATCCAGCATGCAGCCCCTTTGTCATGCAGAGGGCAAACAGCAGCACCAGCCCCTCTCCCCCATGTCCCCTACAACCAAAGGCAGCTGGCACAGGCTCCACTACCAGGGGGATTTCCARGATCAAAGGTCTTTTCCTTGAGCAATTGGAAGGGTCAATGTTTTGGCTTCTGGCTTTGCCCGAAAACCAAAAAAATAAAAGGAGCCAGATCTCGCCAGACTCATCTGTGACCTGTTTGTTTCCACCTGGCTTTTACAAATCAGGCAGAACAGATCTCCTGAGGGCTTCTTGAGGGATGAGTATTCCACTTTGGTGACCATGTGATTACCAGGAAAATGTGAGGCACTTTTAGCTTATTTTTTATGACACTCAGACACCTTCAAGACTAACAAGTTGCAAACAGGTAGATTTTATCATGGACTTCCTGGATTCTCCTGGTGCAACAAATATCCAAAGGGCTTTAAAACACCCTGGATGGCCTTACCTATACATATAAGGCATCACAATGCTTGTTTTTAAAGGGCATCAATCTTACTTAAAGCTGCCACTTTCCAAGAAATTTTGCCCCTCAGAGTGTTTCCTTTTTCCTTCTCCACCWTGATAATTTGGCATGCAGCAAAACTGCAAAAGCCCACATGTGTAGGCTGCAGAGTAGATGAGAACTTCCAGATGCTTTCACTACTRTCAGTAGGGTTGTTCTGCAATGCTTCCAACTCTTCAGGCTGCCTGAATACCAAAAAACCTGCCAGCTCCCTTCAATGAAAAAAACAACCAAAACCCCTGACTGTGCAGCCACACTCCAAGCAGGAGGCACCTCTCTGCTGGCAGCCAGAGAAAGACACTTCTGGTTTTTTAAGAAATCCTTTTTTCCTCCCATTGCATTATTAACAATGCTTACATGGCAAAACTAACAATTTTATTTCAAAGGGATGCTTTATGAAGGTGTGTTGCAGATAAATTCAGTCAGACTTTTCTGGCATAAGCTCATACTGAGCACTACTTGAATGAAGGAAATAAAAAAGACCAGTAAGCACCATCACAAAAAGGGAGCAACTCATAAATTGGTATTTAATATGCCAGGGGATGTTTTTTTCACCTCCCTTTGTCAACAGCCTGTGTRCTGATCTTACCACACACTGCAATTATGGTGAGCATCTCAAACCAAAAGCATCAACAACCTGATTAAACAACTGCATGGGTGTTAGTTAAAAAAAAATATTGAAATTGATTGAGAAATGCTGATTTCACCTGTGGCAAAACAAAGATGATATTTCACTGGCAAAGCAAAGATGATATTCCAGTCTTCAAATCTACATTTAATATGTAGGTTTTACATTTTTWAAAACCTGCACTAAATATACATGATCATTTTGAACTTTGGCATTCCACTCTTTTTACTGAACTACTATGAATCAAAGAAATTGAATATCAAACTCTCTTTGTGCTAGATGTATATATATCCTCATAGGTATTTAGTGTCAAGTTATTAAGTGTCACTATTCATTGAGAGCACATTTTATATCTTTCTTACAGGGGAAAAAAAATAAAAKAAAACAAACCCATCTATGTAAAATTTGCAGCAATATTTCAGAGCCTCAGTCTGGCATCAACGTGTCCTGGGTTGTAAGATAAGTGTGTATTCTGTCAGAGGTGGGGCAATTCTCTGCTGTTCATTGGGCAGTTTCTTTATCTCTCCCACAACCAATCATCCCTCCAGAAGATTTCTTCTGTTAATGGCCATTAATTATTAATTATCTTCTGTCCATGGCCACTGAGTGTCCCTGCAGGGCTGATCCAATTCCAGCATCCCATGGGGAGATGCTGCGCCCAGGGGAGGAGCCAAGCATTCCTACCTGGATCCAATCTGAGCCTGGCACAGCACAGCAGCCTTTGCCCACTGCATTGCCAGAGGAGCAGCTTTCTGCTGCCCTGCATGGCCAGAGGGAGCCCAGGCCCATTCCCCAGCAAGCCTGGAGCTGCAGAGGAAAACTCCCCCCTTGTGCAGGATCCCTGCTGCAGCAGAAGCACAGCTGGCACTGCAGGAGGGCTGAGCCCCCATGGGATGGGGCTGTGCCACCCCCTGACACACAGGGGGCAGGGCATGCTCTCACTCTGGCAGTGGTTTGTTTTGTTTGTACTATTATATTTGTATTTTTAGTTTACCTAGTAAAGAACTGCTATTCCTATTCCCATATCTTTGCCTGAGAGCCTTTTAATTTTGAAATTACAATAATTCAGAGGGAGGGGGATTCTCATTTTCCATTTCAGGGGAGGTTCCTGCCTTCAAACACCTGTCTTTTCAAACCAAGACATGAGGACTTCTTCACTCAGGTGTTCAGAAACAGAGGTGGTCAAGCAGAACATCCCCTGTGCTGTGCTGAGTTGTCACGTGCCAAACTGCAGAGGCAGGGACGGTGTCAGCGTCACAGCCACCTCACCTGCACCTTTCCTTCAGGCATAAACAGCAAAAAAAACCCAGGAGGAATTCTGTGTTCAGCATTTCCCAACATCAAATCACACACAAAGGTGTCTGATAAGTATTTACATTGGAAGATGCTGTTCTGGGGTGAAGTACAGCGGTGTTACATATCCCTTATCTATGAACTAAGCACTGTATTCACTTCCATGAGGGCTTTAAGGCCCCCAGACATTAGCCCCTGTCTCTTATACACATCTAGATGTGTATAAGAGACAGGATGAACTAAGCACTGTATTCACTTCCATGAGGGCTTTAAGGCCCCCAGACATTAGCCCAAAGCAAAACTACATTGTCTCCATTTAATTACCTATCTTTTCATACTTACTGTGATCCAAATGACTGAGTTAAACAAAATGGTTGCTAGTAACAGGAGACCATTGATAACCAGCAAGCTGAGGTGGGTGTACGTGCACAGAGTTCAAAAGAAAATGATGCTGCTGCTTGCTGTTTACTTCTCCAGCATGAATTTATAAAGTGAATTAGCAAGAATTAGAAGGATTAAAGTCCCAGGAACCGATGAAGTCAAAGAGAAATAGAAAATGGATTCACTCCTAAAAAGATAAAATTATTTAACAACTTATTAAAACAGTTCATCACTGTAATTAAAATCCAAGTGCCTAGAAAAAAGTGCCACAAGAAAGGTAATTATTTATGAGGAGACTTTAAAAAGCCATTCACAGTGAATTTGGGAGAGAATCAGCCTGAAAGAGTTGGTAGTAAAAGGAAATTGTTTGTTTATTCATAAAACTTATTTTGGTCTAGCCTACCACTAAGAATCCCTAACATCTGCTCAATGGCAGCTGTAAGTAACATTAGGAACACTCAGCCAATTTATATCTTTCCTTTTTATTAAAAAGTAAACAGGTCTTTTTAAATTATTCACTAGTAAATTAACATAAAAATCAGTGCTGTAGCTAACCACATTTTGTGGAAAGGCATCTACAAGCTTTGCCTGATCKTGATGATCTCAATCTTTCTACATTTCACTGACTACTTTACTCTTTATGTGATGTCCCACCTAATTTAGCAAATGAAAACGTAGAAAACTTACAAGCCATACAGGAGTCACTGCCATGAATAATACAAAATGCATCACTGATACCTCAAAAGCCATATTAGTTGCCTCCTTCTGACTTTAACTGATACTGTTCTTATCTTTGCCTTCCGCCGAACAAAGATTCCCCTCAAATAATCTCAGATCTCTTCTGCTTCTTTCATGAACAAGGCATTCATTAAACAGGAAGCAGCAACAAAATACCATGGTGTTACTGATTAATAATTATTTGTTCTTATCTGCAGCACTTTTATACTTAGATGACAAAGTGCTCTGCATGTTCCCATGACAAAGTGCTCTGCATGTTCCCATGTTTCACTCCAAAACTAAGTTCTTAAGACAGTAAAAAAGGCACAGGAACACTCTAAATCTAAAAGCTTCTCTTTACCTCTCACTAACTTTTTTTTTTTTTACTCAATCTCTTCAACATTTTAGAAGAAAAATATATTACTTTCTTGTTAAGTTTCTCTCCCAGCTTCAGTTCTTCATAATAGAAGCAAGTGCCTGCAAATGAACTCACCAAGACGTTGTTGAAGGGCATGGAGCAGCTCTGCTTATTTTACCAGGATATTTTTGGTTTACTTCTAGGGAAAAAAACAAACATTTCTGCAGTGCCCTCTGGAGACACTGAGTTTAAAGCTGAGCTGTAATTCTAACCCAGGCACTGGAAATGGCATTACAATAGCACAGGGTTCACCCAGCTGAAATTCCTGGAGAATTCTGCCTTGAAGCTGCAACTGGTGAGCTGCTGAGAAGCTGGATGTGCTGAGATCCAGAGCAGCTGCAAACACAGAGCCTGATTACAACATAAACCCAATTAGTTAGCTACCAGCATCATGTCTATGGTGTCAGGGTAGCAGAGAACCAGCTGAGAAATGCCACCCCTCCTCTTCCTGGGGACTGGGATTCCCAAGAAACACAACATCCCTCATCATACCCCAATGAGCTGCTTCCACATCCTGGGGTCAGCTCTGTTCCAAAGCTCCATTTATGAGGAAGCCTTTGTGCTTTGTCAGTTCAACACAAATTCACTTTCCAGGACTMGTGGGATGGAGGCTTTTGAAGATACATGACTCACAATTTTGTATTTCATAATTGAAGTTCAGTGTGATGCATGGAATGTGGAGCATCRTGCCTTGTTTCCTTTTTGGTCCAGTACAGATGAATGAACAGTGACAAACTGCAAGATTTCACTCCTGAGATGTTTGGGATAGGCTGGTAAATTGGACATTGGACTGGCAGCATGACTGCAAAGGTGATGGAAAGGAGATGTGATACTCAAGAAGAGCTCCTGGTATCACCAAGGAGGAATCTTTTCTACATCTTAGAYTTAGAACTCAACTTTAGGAATCAGCTGCAGTTGTACACTGCAGAGAAATCACTTTATAGCCCAAATAGCTAGCAGGAAAGAAACATCAAAGGTACAAAAGACAATCAGATGTCAGATCCCTGTTGACTTGCCATGAAGACTATGGCCTTTGCTGTCAATTCAGGCTTTGAAAAATTCTCTCAGAAGGACTGCTACAGACACCTCTGGGAAAGCTATTGTCTTTGGTAACTGTAAAGTACAGGCAGAAATCTTAAATTGTCTCATCTGAGAGATACTGAATTTTAAAACTACAATTTCTGAAAGAGAATTGAAATTAAAAAAACAACAAAACCAAATCAGGAACATTTCCCAGGGGATGAAATTCCCAAGTATAGTGTCAAAGAAGGGAATATATTCMWTTTTTTTCCWTTTTTCACAATCTGAGCTGTAACCAGAGAAACACAGAAGGACTGGGAGACAGACTCCAAGTAACCCAGGTACCTGCCAAGGAAATTCAAGTTCCTTGTGTAACTCATCAAAAACACTGCACGTAACCACAGGGGCAAGCTGGAAGAGTCTGTTCCCAAACACCTTTGAAATGAGCATATTCTATAATAAATGCCTTTGCATTTGACCAGCCCAGTGAGGAGCTGGTGTTGATGCACCCCAGCAGGGAGCTGAGGTGTTCAGTGTTTCCCTGCACTTCATGATGTAACACTTTTTAAAAAAACTGCAGCATCAGCACCATTAGGAGATGACTGAAGGCTCATGGATGTCTTTATATTGATATCAGTGTGTTTTAACATGCAGCTTTAACATTCAGGTAAGGAAAAAAATCCATGCCCTCCTTMTGGGAAACTTCTTGGTTTTGTGCCACTTTTATGGCTCAAGTGGTTTTTCACTTCTGTTTGTGCTCATCTCTTGTTATGCCTCTTTGCTTTTCCCTGTGTCCTTATGACTAAGTGGTATATTCAAGTTTTTTATGTATATATCCACAGTTTTTTAAAATAACCTAATGATGTTCAAGAGCATCATGTTCCTGATGTTTCCACTCAACACATTTCTCTTCAGAAGTCTAAATCCACATTGCTGCTGCCATGAGCATATGTCTCCAAATTAGACATGAACAACCACTAGGCCTTGATACCTTAAAAAGCAACAAAAAAAAAGAAAAACAAAAAAATCCAAAAAAAACCAAAAAAACACCAAAAAAAAACCCCCCCAAAAAACCCACAAAAAAAAACCCAAAAAAAACCCCCAAAAAACCAACAAAAACCCAAAAAACCACCTACAACCCTAAAATCATGCTTCATGTATTTCCACATCTATATTACATTTCTGTTAAGGAACTGGATTTTCTAACTAGTGTTCCTACATGCAATCTCTTTTAATATTTCATAAGCCAATTTTATATAATTGATAGGTACAGTAAATTAAATATTTATTTCTATTTYTCACTGGTTTAGTAGAATTTAACACCTGCTACTGACAGAATAAAAAAACCTAACGTGAAATATCAAAGAAATAAATAGTACCCAGTACATCTATTGATTTTACATAATATTTCCATGTTTTAAAATTACATTCTCTCAAACCATTACCTTCAATAGTGGAGCTTCACAGATGCAAAGTTTTTTGCCAGGAAGMCCTGTTATTTTGCTGGCATGTTTGACTGCAGCTATTCACTGTGCAACAATTTCTGAGTCTGAGGTGATATGAAACTTCAGAAGTTTTAGCTCGAATCCTAACAAGTTATTTAACATAGAAACAAGGTTTCATTCATGGGGAAAATTAACCCAACAGGGGTGCTTTCTCACCTCTCTGCATCAGTTGTTATAAATTGAAAGCATACCATTTAGATATTCCTTAATTAACATGTTTTGGAAAGATCTTGAATATCAGCAAAAGTAAAGTGCTATGCAGGCACTGAGGATAATTTGCTAATATAAAGTTGACCCCTCTCAATAGTGTGTTACTCTGTCTGTAGCTGCTATTTCACAACCAAAGGGTGGAGGATAAAGAACAGCCCCTTTCCTAAAGGTCAGGAAGCAGAAATCAGCATCCAAACCCTTGTCCTGAGAGAAAAGGACAAGCCTGGGGGTTTCTGAGGAAATCACAGCCAGCAGCTCCCACCAGAGAGTTTCCAGACCTTYTCTTGCTCCATTTCCCAATTTGAATCGTGGCCAAGAGTGTTCCATCTTCATGCACAGGCACAAAAATTTCTACCTTCTAACATTTCTGTTTGTATCTTAATTTACTAAGCCTCACAGAGGTTCTATAAAACGTGCAAATGTTCRTTTTACACACAGAAAACCAGAGAGGCAAGTAGATYTKTCAAAAGTGATGCTGCAAGTCATTSTGCAACCTCAAGCCCATCTTCTGGCTTCCTGAGTTGGTGTTCTGGTGACAAGTGCTTGGAAATAGCATTGTTTCTATTTGTAAGGGGAGATGGTGGAGGGACAAAGTCAGGTGGTGGTGTGGGTAACACAAAATCAAACAAACAGGTACAGAGCTGACAGGTTTTACACTGTTTTACACTGGTATTTCTTCTTGGACTTCATTGGAGGGTATATGTTCTTCTTTTCTGATTACAGGAGAATACCATTAATAGAACAGACCTTGCACAAAATTAGCAGAGTTGCCAGGCATCCTGCTCTGACAAATATGAATGGCCCCAAATAAAGATCTCCCYTCAGATATGGCTGTGTAGGCAGGCACACAGCTCAGTAAGCACATAAATAAATGCATAACAAAATGTGCCATTGCATGCACGTCTGGGTTTTTAACAAACTGCAAACAAATGAGGCTTCACTGTATGCACTCTGACTCTGTTCTCACTTCACAGGCTCTTTGCATCTTTATTTTTCCCCCAACATCTTTGTTTCTCTCAAGTGTTGCTTCTGTCCTCTACTTACCCATGCAGGGTTCTGTTGACTCAACTGGAAAGACTTTTCATGAGAGCCTGCCCTAGCCTGTCTCAACCACTTTCCATCATTCCTTCACTTCTGATTCCCTGCACACATATTCCTGAGTTCCAGACAGATTTTTAAGTCTCATTTCACATTCCTTCAAGGTCTGCTTTACTCAAGCCCCACTATTTTTTTTTCTTTTTTGCTACTAGTCTTTGTATGGCCTCTCATCAGCAATTCAAACCTGAGGATATTGTGATTACATTGTTGGAACTTTTCAACTCCGAGCTTATCTATCACGCCTACATTATTTCTAGTGATTAGCTGCAGGATCACTGTTAAGCTTGTAGGCAATTACCTCATTTAAGGCAGCATCCTTGTAGTGCCTCACTGAACATGCTGTTATCAGCATTTTCCTACTGCTGGCTTTTTTATTTCTCCCCATTCTGTACCAGAACAAATGAAGTCACTTGTTTCTGTTCCAACCTCTTTGAGGCTGATTGTATTTCAAGATACTCCATCTTTTGATCTTACACTTAATTCAAAAACTTTTTAGCCCATGATATCATTCAAAACTTTGAGACAGACTGCCACGCTGCATCTTGGTTTTCCACAGTGTGTTTTGAGCTTGCTCTTTGCACTAAACTTCCAGTGATGTTAGCCAGAGCACAACAATGATGTTGTGATGTTGAAGATGCAGAACAACCACAGACTATGCAGAATGCTGCAGCAGACAGGGAAGTGATCAACTCCCACTATAACTCCAGTATAATTAATAATTAATTAAATATAAGCAATAATCACTGTCCTGATAAGCTCCTTAAGCAGCCAACTACAGCAACCTCTACACTGAGGAAAGCCTCAGTCACCAGTCAGTGCCAAATACTCTTCTCACACACTCCCAAGAGTAAGGAGTCCCTGACCTGCCCCCAGCCCCATACTGGACCTCCAGCCCAGAGCTGAACATCATCTGCCACCCTGGAGAGCATTCAGAAACAGATCATAGCCATAGAAAGGAGCTATTTCTGATTTCTGATGGATGCTTTACAGGTAGAGTGTGCCCTTTACAGACACACCAGAAACCCAGGATGGTTGTATTTCAGATAAGTAAAACAAGACACAAAGTGAAATGTTGTTTCTGTGTTACCAAGGCTCCTCCCTTGCTTTGCCTTTCATTTGCAAATGCTCTGAGCTCTAAAAACTGACAGTATCAAATTACAGCTGAAGTTGTARACTCATAATTAAACCAGCACATAATACATATGCTACTGAGGGGGGACCCTTGATTTTTGTATGAGCATGAGACTTAAAGCCAGAAACTCACAACTRATCTCAGTTTGACTTTTGCTTTCTCTGTTTTTATCTTTGTCTTGTCTTTCACTTTTTTTTTTTTTTTATTACTTTATTCTCTGTCCCCAAAGCAGAGTCAAAAATGCACTCAGTTTTCTTGAGAAACTCGTGTACTCAGATCACCAGCAGGACTTGAAGAAGCACCAGAGATGGCAGTGGAGGCCATAAACCCAAAATTCCCTGATTCAGTGCCGGGGGTTTGTCTCAGGCAGCTTTCCAAAATCGAGGTGCTCCCTTGGCAGTGGGACAGAGGCACTGCTGTGCAGAGCTCYCTGCCACCCTGCCCTCCTCAGCTSTGCACAGGTTATTCTTGCCAGGTGAGTCACTGGCCTTACGGGCACGTCAGCCTCCTTCACTCAGAAATAGCTTCTTAAATATTCCAGAAGAATTTATGGGTGTCAGTCAAGTTGGTAAAGGCATGGTTAAAAGAAWTTAAGACACCCGTGTGCCTGCTCCCATTCTGATGTCTTTCCCCTTGTGGACTTTACTAGAGAAGAAAAAGTAGCTATAGAGAATTATTTCAGAGGCAACAGGAGTCAGGAGCCACCAGCTTACATAGAGGAAAATGATATATAATATACTAGTTTATATTATATACAATTATTATTATTACAATTATATATATATATAGTATATAGTATATTTTATATATATTTTTGTTATATTATATTAATAATATATGTGCTACATAGTTAAATTATATATTCTTATATTATATATTCTTATATATYGTATATATTATATTATATATAGTATATCATATAATATATAATTATATATAGTGTATATATATTCCATAATATATACTATATTATATAATATAAAATAATATATATTCTATATTATAATATAGAATATATATCTATATCTATAGATAGATATAGAATATATATCTAGATATAGAATATATATCTATATATAGATATATATATCTATATATAGATATCTAGATATAGAATATATATCTATATCTATAGATAGATATAGAATATATATATATATCTATATATATCTATTATCTATATTATTCTATAAATTATATATTATATTTTATATATTATACCCCTGGTGGCTTTGTGCTTCAGGACCCTGGTGAATGTGTGCATGCTCAGCAAGGCACTGCAAACCTCTGTAACCCCAGGATTTTGTGCTCCCCACATGCCAGGCTGGCATCATGGRCAGTGAAGCAAGAACAGTTTGAGGACTGCACATCCCCAATTGACCTGATACAACTGCACACAAAGCAAGGCTGTGAACCAGATACTGAGGCTGTGACCATTTTAAAAACACCCTAAAACACTGCCAACCAATCAAAAACCCCACAGCTAACTAGTTAACCCTTTTTTGGAATAATTTTCAACTGGAATTCTTTGAAAACTCAATGATGCACGAGCAGAACTTCTAACAGCACAGCTGAAGGAACTTTATTTTGCTGTAAAGGAAGGGAGGAACTGGTCAGAGGCAGCAAGAACTTCTAAAGCCACTTCTTCAGTTGAATCCACTATACTATGGAGTCACTTTCTCCCCAAAATGATACAAAGATACAAATAAAACAAAATTCAACTGAAATTTGAGGCTCTCAGCAGTTCTGACAAGTTGGAGTCTGAAAGCCTGGCCCTCAATGGATGTATGTAGAGTGCAAATAAATTCTTATTTTTATGCCTACCCACAAACAAAGAGMAAAAGACTGAAATAAGGAAATTACTGRATATATTCAGATGGATAAGTATCTTGTAAAATGAATAACTAGGCAAGGAAAATCATTAACAATAGAGCCATCTGCTGTATTTCAAAAAAACTACACCAGCAAAATTCTGAAAACGGTTAAATGCTTTACAAGCTGAATTTCTCACTACTCAGTGGTACAAAAAGTGATCACAATGATTAGTGCATCAGTTTAAATAAGAGGAAATGTGTATTTCTTACACCTCTTCTAATTAAAAGCAATATTTAGTGGCATAATACTGATCCTCTGTGTCTAATGATGCTAACAGGCATTGTAGCTGGGCTTGTGAGAAGCCTGAAATGCTCTCCATTGCACTTGAATCAAAGAAGCACAGAACTGTGTATGGTAACAGTGAGGTCAGCAGCAAGCTGAATATTTGTTTAAATACTGACAAGACACTTGATTACGTTTTTCTTGCTTTAATATAAGAATTTCAAGTCTGAAGAAAAAAAAGGAGGAAAAATTTAACATAAAAAATGAGGGGAAGTTTAGAAGACAGACTAACCCAAGTGGTTCTCAGTATATCTACACTTCTAGAAATAAACTTGAGGAGCCCACTTTCAAGCACAGTGGGAAAAGCAAGTGCCTGGGAGCCAACTCCCAGCTTTGTATCTCCAACACAGCACTAAAACACAGAACTATAATCCTGGTTCAGCTAGGAAAGRTTGTACCAAAGCTGCAGAGAGAGAATGTACTGCTGAAAATCTGGGATCAAATGGGTGCTAAGCTAAGCAAAAATGCAATAAAGTATGCACAGCRCCTGGGAGCTCTGTCCTGTTCTGGAAGGTTGGTTTCCTGAGCTGCCCTCCCAGAGGTGGTTAGAAGTGATCACAAACCAAAACTGTGAGCTTTTGGCATGAATCTGCACTGGGAAGTTCCCCTTGCATTTAAAACAAGCTTGTGAGCCACCTAGCCACATCCTAGCTGTARGTCACCACAGCTGCCTCCAGAAGTGTGCCTGCCCCACATGCCTTTGTTAAATACTCTGATCAGATCAGAWGTTTGACAATGAATTTTACTTCTTCCTACAACCCTTGCCATTCAGCAGSTCCTTACTTAACATTTCATGCAGTTTTTTTGTAGGTTACACAAAACAAGTGACACTTCATTACTCCACCTGCAGCTGTAGTAATTGCCGCACAAATTTTTTCCACCATCGACAAAACCAAACTTYCACGACCGGAATTTTTTTAAGCCTCATAAATAATATAGCAAAGACATTCTTAGCTTAAAAGGAGAACCAAGGGTATTTACCTGCCATCATGGCTATCATACTGGCTTTGTAGACATTGGCAAGGGAGCCCAGTTCACCTGTGGCCAAGATTGTTTTCATGTGCGCTTCTCCACAGGCTGCACGGCACAGACGGATCTCCTCGTACAGACCTGGGSATAAAAGCATGTGGGAATGATCAAAGTTGCCTGAGAGATATTTTCAAGTATGGCTGTAATTTCCACTTCTGGATTAATTTCCAATCTTATAATTAGTCGTAGCACTCAGGAACTTAAGTTTTGTAAGTTCAATAAATTACATGACTGGAGGTAATTAACAACGCCGAGCAGTTTCAGACTTTACTTAAGAGCTATTAATGTCTGTTCTCTCAAAATACAAATGTACTAAATACTCATGAATACATCAGCAGTAAAAAATGCTATGATAGTAAAGATTGATCTTAAACCAGCTTTCCCAGCAATAAATATGGTAGTACATTGAATCAGTACTCAGAATAGCTGTGTTTTCCTCTGCACCTGGCCAGTGAAACCCTCCCTTTTATCCCTCTTGGTAAAATTCAGCAGGGCTCCCACAAAASTTTACACAGAGGGAGAATAAAAGARCCAGAAACTAATGAAGCATTGCTGTCAGAAGCTGGCTGCTTGGGGATGTTTAAGATTGCTCCTGTGTGGGGAGAAAAGCAGCTCTTACAGTACACAGTCACCACTTCTGGATTTTGAATTTAAAAAAAACTAAGATGCAAAAGGAACAAACAGGATGCTTTGCAAGAGGGTCTTTTGACAAACTGTACTCAATCTTCAAACACATAATCAAAAAGTTCTTTGACAGAAGGCTAAAATACAGCTTTAAATAGGTCTTGCTAAAACAGTCCAGGCTAGAAAGACTTTTGTTTTTTTCAGCAATACTAGACTTTTCCCCTCAGCCCTTAAGTGAGACCTGGAAGCGTGGGGCAGGGTTTGGCAGCTGTGGCAGGGCCCTCATCCCACTGCTGCCATGGGCACACCAGGGTGTCCAGGGCTGGAATTGCTGGGCTGGCCTTCTGAGACACGCTGCACACATTAGCAGACAACTGGCTGATGCACTTAGCAAGTCCCTTTATAGACACCAGGCTTCACCTTGTTTCTTACTGTGTACCAAAGGTGTGAATTAATCAGAACTAGCATGCAGTCTAACATGTTTTATTGATCAATTGGTGATGCTCCAGAAACCTACATCAAATCGAGGCTCAAAAAGGAAACACAAAGGACCTGTGCTATTTTTTATTTTTTTTGTGCATTTAATAACCCTGCTCATGTTAGATCCAAATGAAATCTCTTTTTGTGGAGCAACTCTTTTCCTGAACCTTTTGAAAACCCAGAGAAAGCAGCTTTCTTCTTCTTCTAGCTTCGGTAACAAGAGGAAAAAGTTTTCCCTACCTTCGAGATACGCCACCAGAAATGTCAAAACAAAATCAACAAAATGTACGTTTAGGTTGGATCCCATGAAAAGAAATTCCATCCTCACAGYTGTTGTTCCCTGGCACTGCAGCTCCAGCAGCCTCCCTTGCAGTTGGAAGGTGCTTTTACATGCAATTAGCGTCAGGCTGGTTCGAGCAGCCTCGCTGCCTGCCAGCACTCATCATCCCACGGCCAGGAACACTCAGGATCCTCAATCACCCGTGTCTGGCAGCTTAGCTGGGGTGGAGGAAAAGTGGGCACACTTCAGTGGGACAGGTGTGTGGGTAAGAAATGCTGTTCTTTATTCAGAGAACAATTATTGCAGACTACGGCTGACGTTCACGGGGCATTTTCAAGCCCGCAGTRCAAGTACAGATTGAAATGCAACTACATTTGAGCCAAAGCACCCCAGTCCCAGTGCAAGGTGGGACTGCTCTGATACAGAACAAGTGTAAAAACTCCTGCTCCTTTCAAAAATAAAAGAAGTTTCAGTACTCAGATTTAAACCAAGGCACAAATAACGGGATTCTCCTGAAAATCTTGGGCAAACGTCTGAATGTCTAGTCAGTCACACTTCAAAATGCACTCGGTGTTTCAAGGAGTGCTGGGCTTCCTGTGGGACAGTCTGTGCTGCCAAAAAATCCAGCACTTAAGGACTCAGTTGCATCAGGCCGAACAGCAGCAGGATCAAAGCTGGGTGCTACAAATGCAGGAATATCTGTGAGCTGTGCAGAGCACCAGCAACTGCCACAGCACACACTGCATCTCTGGTTAGCAGCACTGGCACAAAGATTTTGGTCAAAAAACTCCGTCACAGGAAACCCTGCAGGCATATTTTCAACTAATGAGCTAASAACCCCATGGAGAGGTTGCAAGAGAATTTCTTTTTGACTCCTAAAWACAAGGAAAAAGCAAAAGCTCTCAAAGCAAATGGCCAGAACTCTCCGGCATATTAAGCAATATTATCCATTCTAAAAGCAGACTAAATCTTAAGCCAGGGAAAAAACCCAAAAAAAGCAAAAAAAAGCCACTTAACCCCAAACCAATAAACCCACAAAAAACCCCAAAGCAAGTCAAGCTATATAGAATATACCTGGAGCCAGCTGCTCACAAATACAGTCTGCAGTAGCTCTACTGMCCCAGCTGTTAAAATGGATGTGACATAAGAACTCCTCTACTTTGCACCACTTGAGATACCTGACAGTTTTCATGAACTTCAGATCTGCTTTTACTAGATGCATTTATAGAAGTCAGAAAAATTCAGATTTTGTAGGGGAAAAAAATGCTTTCGTAGCTGTGGTTTTMATTCCACTGTTATAAAACACAAGAGTTGCAAGCTTCCTTGTCATTTTCCTAACACTGTGAATATTTRGTACATTATATTGAATTTTAGCAGCTATTAAATACAGCAGAGAACATGTTCCTTCCATGTACATTTCCCAAGCAAACATCCCTGATAATTTCTGCTGGCTGTAATCTACACTAGGTWCTCTAGATGGTTTGTTACTTTGGTGTAATACATTAGTCCTAAAAATCACAAAATAAAGGGGATAATCCAGATATCTTACAAAGAAAAAAAACCACACTGCTTAATTTTTTTATGGAATAGTTCTTCTTCAAAAATGTGATGATAAAATCACTTTTCTTTAAAAAATTTCAATTTTTTTGTGTTTTTATCTAGTCGGTGACAATGAATAGAAATTGACATGAGAAGATGTTTTGATTTCTGTTAGCCCAAAAGATCAAGGTGATTGTGATGGGCTGGAAACTGGAAAATGASCTGGAGCCCCTTGTGTCTGGCATGTTAATGGCAGGTTTGTTAACAAAATGACAAGCACGAGGCTATCAGCACAACACAACCCCCTCACATATGTGCAACTCCAGGGATTCACGTTCTGGAGACAGAGCTGGGCTTCAGGAGCCCCAGCTGCTGCTGCTGCCAGCACCAGCCAGAAACTGTGCAGTGTCACCGTCATATTTTCTGGAAAAATCCCTTCTCCAGGMTTTCTTCTCCTGGGAAGCTGAGAAGCCTCAGAGAAAAAGGAAAACAATATTTATCTCATTTGCTTCTCCTGTGTTTTGCTGCTTTGGAATGTGGTTGGAGATTTTTTCTTGTACAACAGGTGAATTGTTTTAACTTAATGACCAATCACAGTCAGGCTCTGTTGGACTCAGAGGAGAGAGTCACAAGTTTTTAATTAGTATCTTGTTAAACCTTCTGTAAGTATCCTTTCTCTATTCTTTAGTATAGTTTTAGTATAGCATAATATATAATATATATTATAGTATATAATATATAATATATAATATATAATATATAATATATAATATATAGTATATAATATATAGTATTATATAGTATATATATAGTATATTTATTATGGTATAATAAATGTAATGTAATGTAATGTAATGTAATAATAAATTAGCCTTCTAAGAACATGGAGTCAKATTCTCAATTCCTCCTTYGTCCTGGGAACCCAGYAAATACCACAGTGCAGCAGGGCAGTCTGCACTACTAGAAATGGTRAATCCAGTTACAATTCTCCTGAACAATGTGGGGAAGCTTCTCCAAGGCTCTGGAGCAGGGAGTGTGTTCAGCCTGTGCTGTTTATGAAGTATGTAGCACAAAAAAAGGTTCCAATCCCTGACCAAAGCCTCTAAACCCACACCTAAAAAATCAGCAGCAGTGAAAAGCACTTTTCATAATGGGGTTATACCATGGATGCAGCCATGCTCAAATTTTTCAGAGTATAACTGGTTTTTTTTTCCCTTTTCTTACAGGAAAATTCAATTGCCACAGAGCAAATGATGGGTGAACAATGCTCCTGCAGCCACTGACAGTGTAGCATGTCCAGTTGTTTGTTTGCTAACAGCTGTGGAATTAGGAATTAGCACTGACATTACTGCACCCCACACAACTTCAGGAGATACAGCAAATGCTGGTGACAGGGGGGAAAAAATTAATAATAAATAGACCCAGTCTATTTCAACAATTTGTTGGTCAACTTGATCACTCCTCACATAAAGGTCCACATTCTGTCTAAAGGGAAGTATCCGAATTGATAATTTATGTTTAATCCATACTTTGTCAAGTAATACAAGACAAAAGCTGAGTAAACTACTTTAAAGTAGTATTGCTTTAAAAGCTAAAAGCTTACAAAAGGTATGTAAATTCATAAACTTATATCTCATTTCATGTTATTTTCTGATGCAATTTAGCTGTCCAATAAAGCTGCTTTCATACTCAGCATTATTTAAAAGATCTTAACAATTACTTCACAAAGATCTGGAAAATGCAATCTGAGTGTCATAAAGAGCTCCAGCAATATTCAAGAACTTCTTTAAAATAACTTGACATAATTGGACATACACTAAAATATTTAATAACCAAACAAGCCTTTGAAGCAAATCACAAAGCAACACTATTCTATTGTGGTGACCCCAATTATTGCACAGGCTAGAAGAAAAGCTAGAAATGAACTAAAAAGCACTCCACCACATAGATTTTTTTTCAATATCTTCTGAAGTTGTGAAGACTGTCAACATAATAAAATACTCATTGAAGCATATTATTATTATTGTTATTTTTATTATTATTATTATAATGACTACTGCTATTAGCATAAGTTATAACATAATTGCAAGGCAGCTTTAGTTGATGAAGCACCTAAAACACATGCACAGGTCCTGCACTACTTCATTTTATGTAATACAGTGATTTAGCCTAAAAAGTCCATTTTTGTCTCTTCTTCTAGATTCCTTATAAGTATTTTATATATTATTCTAAATTATTCCTAATAATTAGAAATAATTACACAGGTAACATATCTATTGAAAGCTAAACAGGAAGACAGAACACTAGATTTTCACCAAAATATCCAGTTCACCTAATGAAATACCTTTATTTTTATATAGGAAAGTTAAATATTGTAATATTTCACCTTGTGGCATCACTACGGCAAGTAAATTCTGTTCCTGAAGTAGCTTTTTTTCAAGATCATGTATTTACATGTCACAAACAGATTCAGATTCATGAATAAACTTAGAAAATAATTTGGAAATAATTTGAATTCTGCCATTGGTGAAAAAAAATTATATTATTTATATTTATATTTAAATAATATGTTAATATATTATGCTAATATATTATATGATATATTTATAGTATATAAATAATATATAATAATTTTATACTATGTATTAAATATACAGTAATGTATAGTTAATATATATATGTGTATATATATGTATATGTGTATATATATATATATATATAGAAAATAAGGTTGTCTTTCAACCTTGTCAAGACTTTAGCTCTGGATAAAGGAATATGCATACCAAATTAAAAGCCATCCCTAATTTACTTATTTAGTAATGTGACAGCTTTATATCACATCCATCATTGCTCTGTCTGTGTACTCCTCCCTTGTAATTTGTGACCACAAAGAGTAATTCATGTCCCATTTATTTCAGTCATGATCCAAACTCTCTCTGAATCCAAGCCCTGTATTTCTCCTCTGAGTTCTCCCTCATATATATATTAAAAAAAAATTAAACCTTAAATAACTGAGACCTAAAGTATGGAGATTTCAAATATTACAAAAGAGGCCAAGATATTACAGCAAGGAAACCAGTCCTGAAGACACAGATGCAGAAACATGTGGGGTGTTTGGTTCAATTCTCATTGTTAATTGCAAGAAGACCAGAAAACATGATCTATTACCAYGATTTCTGTTATTTCCTTAAATAAAGTCAGGTACCAGGCCTTCATTATAAAGTCTGCCAAGCACATAGGATATTCWGGCACTGCATTATACAGCTAAATGGAAAATTCATTCCCAGACAATGATGTGCCTACCTTCACATGGAGATTAGTTATAGGAGCACTGTCAGCACTTAAGGCAAACCATTCACAGTACATTAAGGATGCAATTAGAGCAAAAACCATCTTCAGCATTATTGTTCCTACTAATTAGTAGTAGTCTACAGATGCCAGAACATCAATAATAATATGAACAGTCAATTTGTTCCCTCAACTTTCAGCAAAAAGAAAACAACTAGAATACGTGTTTTCGTCAAGAAATGAAACATGTATATTTTAAAAGGTATCATCTACATTAGCAGCCCYTTGGGCTTTCTAACAAAACTCTTCAAATAATTAGGTTTTTACTTGCTATTTTTTTAATGCTGTACACAAAATCCTCTAAAGGCACAGAGGGAATAGATGGGAATTTTCAAACCACAAAGTCCTTCTGCCGGCCCAGCCTGCCACAACTTCCAACAGGATTCCTCTCAAAAAATGCAACCCTTTGTCATAATTTCATYAAATAGTTTTTATTTAGCTCAGAGCCCCAGATTACTCTGAGGGGAAAGATCAAATACTTCAAGGATTGATGGAGAGATTTGGGGAAGAGACAAAGACAGACCCTGCATGTGCTTATAGCAAGGTTTAGATTCCTTGCCAAAGGAACTTTTTTTTTTACTTACCTTCCCACTGGCCAGTCAGCACCAGACTCCTGCTAATGACAATGTCAATCTCTCGGGCCCCATATTCCACTGCCAGCCTTATTTCAGCCAGTTTGGTCTCCAGAGGAGTTTGTCCAGATGGAAACCCAGCAGCCACTAGCATGAAAGGRGTGCAGGTAGAAGGAAGAAATTTTTCATGAATGTGTTAAAGTTTTAGAAATAAACCATAAAATTGAAAATACCAGTAATACACCAAAAAATTTGAATGTTATTCTTTTTTTTTTTAATGCTTTCCATGATTCAAAACATCTACACGTTAAAGTTTTATAAATAAACCATAAAATTGAAAATACCAGTAATACACCAAAAAGTTTGAATGTTATTCTTTTTTTTTTTAATGCTTTCCATGATTCAAAAAATCTACAGGCACTTCATCCTACTCTCTCTTCACCAGTAAGAAATATTGGCTCTACCCTCAAAAACCAATGTCCAGCAAGGTAAGTACATCTTGTGAAAAGATCTTTCACRTGCCTTGATGTTTTCCAGAACAGCCTAGATAAAAGCACAATACCTATTGCTTCCAACAGATTGAGCAAACAAGGAGCTCAGATATGAAGCAATACATACATTTTTAATTTTCTCCAATTCTTTKAAGTAGTATCGTGATTAAATCATAATAATGCATTTAATGGTTAAATCACAATATAGCAAAAATTGCTTTCAATGAGTTCTATTTGAGATTATGTTTATGATGGTTAAGTACAAAACTCGAAGGTAACTTTGGAAATGGAAAAAATAATGGCTCTGTCAGAGATTGTCTTTCTCTCTGACATATAAATGCATTTAGTAAGTATTTTTCCCCTACACAACAATGAAACRAGAACAAAAACTCACATGTATCTTAGCATTTAACACCTGATCTAACTTCAAAGTCAGACCCTGCTTTGAGCAGGGGGTTGGACCAGATCACATCCAGGGCTGCCTTCCAACCTGAGTAATTCTTTGATTGTACTTCTTGCTTCCTGTAAATTCAGGACTTGTCCCTTATGTATGATGACTGGAGAAGAGCTGACCCTTTTAGATTTTGGATGTGAAAGTCCTGAACCTGCTCAGCAGGCAACAACCCCTGGCTCTGCYCACAGCTTCCCTGAAGTCAGCCTGCAGGATGTGCTGCTTTTGGCTGSGATAGTTATCCTCACTGTAGCTGGGCTGGTTTGGATGTGTGCAGGAAACAGCCTTGGCTCTCCAGGGATGGTTTGGTAAGTGCAGAGTAGTGCCAGCAGAGAGTCAAGGCCTTTTCTTGGTGAGTGGGCTGGGAGTGCACAAAAAGACAGCTCTCATCTGAAACCACAAATTTTCTCACTTTTACTCTTGCAATTCTCTTTTCCCCTCCATCCTGGAAGTGGCTGCGTGAGCGGGTGTGTGGCACACAGCTGCTGACCTTGACACAGGATTGCACTTAAAAGCCAAACATGATAGGGAAAATAAACCTTTATTAGAACTCACATCATCATCATCATCATCTACTTAGTGAATACTGATACTTGTCCAGCACTCTATCTCAATTTCTTCTATCCAGGTGAGAAAAACGCTGATATATTTTAAAGGCCTCTTTGAAGAGCTTCTAGCAAAAAGATTTGGCATCCCTGATAAGCTTGAAGTTGGRAGACAACAAAAGATTATACCAGAAGAAAATCCTCCTTCCATTCCTTTCCTTCCACCTGTTACCTTTTCACCTTACTYCCTGACACAAAAGCAAGTCCAAACTTCTGGATTTCTCTATGTATCTCATAACATCAAATTATTTAATGGGATATTTTTGAATAAACCTTACCTGAAGCCACTGGTATGTTACAACCAGCAGCTTTGAGSGTGTTCACAGCATCAGAGACTCTTGCAGGATACACACAAACTGCTGCAGCAGTGATACCTGCAAAAGCAAAACCCACAGTTCCCTTTTGCATACAGAGAATTCCACCTTCTCCATGAGCACTGTGCATTGTCCTCACCTCCCACTCCTGTGTTCTCACAAGGATTTAAGCAGCACACCAGGGATGTCTGTTATGCTGCTCAAATGGTCCAGGTTAATTCTTGTGCTGTTTCCTCCCTCACATCCCTTCGCCTGACCCTTGGAGTTAAGTCTGCATTAGCAGCAGCTAAAACTCCAAAGTTTTTATTGACAGACTCACAGTTTAATGCCAACACAGTAAAGACTTGATCACAGTTATGCTTGATCAGCAAATTGCTGCAAGAGAAATTGCACTGCCAAGCTCTGCTCTTACTTGTGGAGCCAGACTGAGCCCAGCAGCAACTGAGCAGTCTTTATGTTAATGCAGCTCTCCTGCATTTCTAGCTGAAGTGCTCTTCTCTCCAACTCCCAGATAACTGACCTCATATTTTATACTTCAGCTGTCTGAAGAGTCCATAAATCCAAGTTTTTATAAAAAGACRAATCTTTGATATTTATGTGTATGGCTTCAATCAGAGGCATGATTCCCCTCTGGTCCAAGCAGTGGACCAAGGTCCTTTCCAAAAAGTGAGAAAATAACAAGGAAACACAGACATTTCCTCTAGAAAACACACACCCCAAAAGCCACCATACCTTTATCATGCATGTCCAAGGCCTTGAGCAGATCCTCTCTGATAGGGTGCTTGGCTTTAAGACACAGCCTTTGAACGTTGGAAGGAGTRTCATCACCTGAGAGAGTGGTGAGGTCTATGCAGGTGACAGCTTTCAGCAGCCAAGCTGCCTGCAAAGGGAACAAAGCAAGGAATGGAGCATTTCTGTTTGCAATTCCAAGGCCAAACTGCCTTAGAAGTGCAGGAATCAGAAGCCTGGCTCTCACTCTGACAGTGGGGAAATGTACAGGATGTAACATATAAGCAAATATTGCCTTAGGATAGGCTGGCAGGTATTTGTTCATGTCTTCAGCAGTATCTAATGCTACCAGAGGATACGTCCTCAAAAGGATCCACTTCTTTTTGTATGAATCAAGACTAAAAAACACCTGTAATTTTGGTGCAAAAAAACCCCCAAAAGCAAGAGGTAAGTGACAAGGKTAAAGCACTCTTTACATGGAGATGCTTCAGAATTTTAAAAGACTTATTACTCAAAGAATGGAGCAGAAGCACAACTAAAATTTTTATGAGCTTTTTTTTGCTGAACAAAAATTGAGCTTAAGACATTATTTTGAATTATCTGTYGAAGGTCTTCCAGAAAATGCTCATTTACAGTGATGGCTTCACTCAAAGCTGACTTCTCTTACAGGACACTTGTACAGGGGGAGAGTTTGCAATGGCAATGGGGTAATGAACAATCACTGGCCTCTGTTAGTCTAAGCCTGACTGACTGTTTCTGCTTCCTCCTTTCATCCTATAATTATTTGAAAGGGGTTTTCCCTAGAAATAGTTCTATGTTACTTTTACTTGGATTTTTTATCCTCTGTTTGTGGGAATTTTTGTCTCCTCTCCTATGACATGAATCACAGTCATCAAGACAGATGTAGTCAGGGGGTTTCAAGAACTGGTATGAACTTCAGGGTTTTTAAAAAGGTTTTCCAGTTGGGTATTTTGGGAAACAGGCTACAGGATTTCAATCTGTGATGCTGTTCACATTCAAACATGTCCAGCTTCAAAATCACCTCTGTTAAGCAAACAGCACATGACTGCCCTGCTGTGACAATGTTCAAACAGAGGAGAGATGCTCCTGACACCTTTCAACTATTTTGAACAACTTTTTAAAGAATTGAGTATAATTAAATGATTCTTGCTTTGTTCTGTTACATTCCACTCTTAAGATTGATCCTTCATCATTTCCTTCCTTCTGTTTTCAGGTTTTCAGCTACTGTTGCACATAAACAAGTTGTTCAGAGTGCAGAGAGGAGGCATCCCAGCATTGTTCACAGAACAGCTGCTTGGTGAATGGAGAAAAAGTTTGTCTTTTTATACTAAGATGGACAATAACCAACCATTTACCTTATCTCAGCAGCTGAAAAGTCAGTTTTCCTAACATTAGTGGGCTCCTTCCCCCCACCAAATGCCACAGCCAGTCAGGATTTTTTATTTTTAGCTAAAAAAACTCGTTAAGCAATGAAATCACACACGTTGAGAATGTTTAAGCAAAGAAAAATCATCCAGGTAGGTCAAATTTGACAGGGACCATGATCATATCTTACAGCTTTAAAATTAAAAAATAAGAAGGCAGCATGCAGAGAAGTCTGTCTGGAAAACAGAATAAATGTGGAGGGATAGTAATACACAATTTAATCCACTCATGAATAAAGATGACTTAAATCCATTTGCAGTTTTGCCAGTCATGAGTTATAAGGTTTTTAACTTGTTTGGATAAATGCATCACCTTATTCCATCCCATCATCATCAAATACAAATTACTAAAATAAGACAYGGACAAGCACATCTTTTAAGTTTACATGTATCTTGAAAAAAATTCAATATTACAGCCTGGAGAGGGAGAGTGACTGCTTTAAAAATACAGGAACAGAATGCATAAGAAGAGCACTTACTTGCCAATTACCTTTCAGAGTTTTCCATTTTTTAATTTGTTCTGCATGCCTCACCACTGCAGGTCGATTCACRTACACTTTTGAGATCCAGCCAAGTTCTGGGGAGAGAAACAAAACCAATAAAAAGCCTCATCTATTTCTGTGTTCTTTTAATATATGGTGTGGTACTTCAGAAGAAAGCTGTAGAAAGTTTGGAGCCTCTGAAGAGTGTTGTGCTTTCATGTCCTTCCAATGGCTTGTGTACTTATCACCAGTCCAAAATCACCTCAGCTTCTGTCAGGGGATGATCTGTGAACTGGATATTTCACACAGCATATTCTGTGTGCCATTACAAGTGAATTAACTGAGTGCTGATGAGACAGAGACAGTCTTGCAAACTTAAATATTTAAGTTTCTTATACATGTAGCATGAAAAAAAAMCAAAAAAAAAMMCCTAAAARCAGCCTTCTKCCATTGCTTGATGGCTTMTTTCTAGATTCCAGAATTCCCAAAGAGCAGCAGATGCACAGCATGTACTAAAATAATGAAACTGTCTAGAACCAGAAGAACCAAATATTGGCCACTGCTTAACAAAGGGTAACTGACTGAAAAAGGAGAACTGAGGGCTCAGGCTCTTGAAATCTTTAAATTTCTGCTTAGTGTGGTAAATCTAGAGTGTMATTTTTAATATGAGAGTACACAGGAAAAAGAAACTGGAGCATCTTTAAAATCTCTCACATCCCAAAATGTAAATAATTCTTCTAAATACCGATTGTACAAGCATCCCATGAAAATAACATCAACAATCATTAACCACCAATCATCAGCAAATCACCACCATCAATCATCAAATACTATCCCCAGTTAAGGGCAGATTATGGACATGGGCATAGGCAGGTACTAGGAGATCATAATTCTGGGTGACTGAATTTATTAAGAGCATGTCACTCTATGAATCTTCTTTACTACAGTGGTAAATTGCATTTCCCTTGAGCATATTGATTAAAAAATTATTTAAAACTTAAAAAAAAAAAAGCTGGTAGACAAAATCACTAATTTTGTACTGAAATCTTATACTTTTTTTTTTCTTCCTACTGAATAGCTTTAATAGCCAAAAAAAATGTAGAAAACTAATATACTAGCCAAAGTAAGTGTAAATAAAARCTTGTTTTCCTAGATTTACAAAAACCAATTTAGGGTAAAGATGACTCAGAGGAAATGCAGGACAACATGAAACAGCTGAAGAAAATCTTGTTTTGAGCATAAGTAAGCTACCACTGTCCTATAACCACATACAAACTATTAGTGAGTGGTACCCACAAAGTCTTAGCTAGAAGCAGAACAAATAAACCAAAGGGATCCTAAGGAATTGATGGATTTTTTAAAGAGTTTAGCATCCCTCACTGCATGACAACAAGGAAAAGGGRGAGCTTGGAAAGTTGCAAGTGAGTCAAACAACAAACCCCTGTTATTCTTCCCAGTTTCAAAGCCACAGGCTGATCCATTCTGCCCCCAAAACAAGGAGCTCAGCTCAGTTGACTTGAAGAAAGCAGGTGAGAAAAAATTGCTAAAAAAACCATGGCTACAACTTTCCTCCTTTTTTGCCTATCAGGATATATTTGACAAAGTCCATGGGGGARGAAAACACACATAAATCAATATATAGAGGAGGGACACACAAACTGTGCGTTATGATTCTTCTGCGACTTGTGCCAGGCGCTGAGGTAGCATCATTTAATCATAATCCCATTTATTATAATAACTTTTGAACCCTCCTGGGTGCATGGTGACCTTTGAGCCCCTTTGGAAAATGTGACAAAACCAAAGGAAGCAGTTTAGATGAGAAGCTCAGCTTCTCCGTCTCTAATAAGGATCCTTTCAGCTGGTCTGCTCTAACCTATTCTTTCTACACTTTTGAAGACAACCAAGAAAACCAACTAGTAAATGATTTATAAAAACAGGTCTTTGGGAGAAGAAGTGAAGATAGTGTCCAGTCTGTTAGGGAAAATTCAAGTTTGAGATGAAAATTTAAATGAAAGGACACAAATTTTGCCCATGAGGAGGTTAATTCTGGTAGAATTAACCATTGCTGGTAGAGGATACAGTCTGATAAWGCTGCTGTATCTACCCAACCTGCCTCTTGAGCATCCTGACTCAGGTCTAAGCAATCWTTTTAAGATGTTAGAGCCCTGCACACTAAATCAGCTTAAAGGAAATAAACAACTATAAAGTCACTTGGAGAAAGGGAAAAAAAAAAGAAAAAAGGCAATTCATAATGGGAGAAAAGGTGTGGAAGAGAGTGGAAATATCTACTACTTTTGCTTTGCCCAAAGTCACCTGTGAAAGTCACCAAATAGCAGCTGATCAGCAATAGCTGACTGCAAGGTTTTTGCAAATATGACAAAATCCATTGGTTTGAGCCYTTTTCACTGTCTGACACATTTTCCCCTCTGTCCTCAGTGACTCAAGGCCAGTCACAAAAGTACACATGGCAACTCAGTAATGTCTAATATCTAATTTTTGTGCATGGCATGCAAGAGTCCCTGCAAGACCACAGAATGTGGATGTCCCAAGTATTTTTTTTGAGTGTGGGAACTCAAACCACAGTGCACAGCACAGGCAGAAAATTTATTAAAAAAAAAAAAAGGAATAATTTAACAAAAAACCAGAACTCCATCCTTTCTGTACAACTTAATGTGAGACATCATGCAGCTTTTACTACAGGAAATAAAATGGTGCAATAAAAATGGCACGGCAAGGAAGGACAAAGGTTCTGGTAATGTGCAGCAGCAGATGGAGACTTCCATATAACACAGACCTTTTATTCAAGCCCATTCCTACATTAATTAAAGCAATGGGTAAGTGAAAACAAATATGTCTCRGCATAATTGTCTCTAAATAGACTTTCAAAGTTTGCCATGTGAGGTCTCATCAAATCTTTAGATCTAAGTGCCTTTATTCAGAAAAATCCCTGACAATTCCAGCTTTTCTCTTTWTTTCATTAAATATCAGAATAAAACCGTTTTTTGAAATAGAACTGACTGCCTTTGGATTCTCCCCCTCCCTCATTCCCCCAAGCTTTATGATTTAGTATCTGGCTAAGGAAAACTATATTTAATTAGGCTCATTAACCTTGCAGTGTGAACATGTCTTTTTTTTTTTTTTAAATAAGTCATCTGCTAGTCATCTGCACAGTCATGTGGCTTCAGGGATAAAAGTAATTAAAGCAGTTACACTACAGCTAATTAGCCAATATTCTGTAATCACTCTTCTAGTTTACTTTTTTCTCTGAAGACATCTGAAAAAATCATGTTCAACTCCTTTACAGGAAATTCATCTCCTCTCTTTGAAGAACRCGAATCCAAAAATACCGAGCATTTCCTCAGAAAACAATAAATAAAACCACTTCATTAGRATAATTATATAAATATCTAAGCTTCCTAACACATTCCTCATAAAACAGACTAAGCTTTACAGAAGCTTTAAAAAAAAATGTGTTGATGGCATCCCTTCAGATGGTGAAACAGAAAGCTCAAGAACGCCTGAGGCAATAGTTTCACAAGCATTTTTAGGCAGCACTGCTCCCAAAAGGAGCTGCCCCCCTCAAGTGGTTATTTCATTTTGTGTGCCAGAGACAGCATGTGTGCTCCTGCTCTTACCATGAGCACACCATCAAACGGGGAAGGGAAGTGATGAAAGCTGTTATTTCGGGGGAAGAGACTCAAACTGCGTCCTGAACCTTCCCTGGAGAAAGGAGGAGCTCAGCTGGACACAGGCTGACCCCAGCTGGTCACACGGAGCTGAGCAAAGGGGAGAAAAGGCTTTGGGATCAGGTCTTGTTACAGATGTCTTGCCACGTAAGATGTTTAGAGATTTGGGGGTTTTCAGCTCTGTCAAGACAGAAGTCAATGTTATTTTTCCATAGAGACACTTGATATGGACCAAGAGATCCTCAATTTCATGTGGGTCTTTCTTTTCTATGACAGAAGTTCAGTCTCCAAGTTATCAGCATCCAGATACTCAAAGCACGTGCCCTGAACTAGAAATCAGCTCTTCTGCCTTGTGCCAGTGAAATYACACAGGGCTGTCCATGGATCACACAGAATGGATCATGGTGTCCTCCTCCAAAGCACTTTGGGAACCACCAACAAGCCTTTCCTCAGGAAGGGAGAGGCAGCACATCCCCTGTTGTTTCCTCTCTTCTTGAGACATCTCCTCACCCCAAAAACCCAGCTGTCCTCATGTGGTCCTTACAACCATGAGTAAAACGGGACTCTGTGACTGGCATAAAGGCCAAAATAAAACAGCTGCAATGAAAATTCATGTAATTTCTGATCTGTACCTGCCTTTCCCTCAACAAAAGAACTGATTTGGTCACTCCACCCMGCGCCTAACTTATTTCCAAGACATCTACTTGTCCTTCAAATTTGATTAAATTACCCACCAGATTCAAAAGGTGTTAGAACAGTGAAGAACCAGAGCCACAGTACAGGCTAAAAGTAGCTATTAGTATATTAGAACAGAATTATGCTGTTTTGAAAAGGGATGTAACACTTCATTATCTAAATGCCACTTACCAACGGGCTAGCTCTCACATGTAGATGGCTCAGAAATACCAACTATAATTAAAAATACATAAATTGAAACATAATGAATGTATTTTTGGTCCTTCAGCTAGAGGGTCTGAGCAACACAGACAGATAATGGGGTTTTTTTTAAGAATCCAGGAACATTTCAAAACAACTGCAATTAATTAGTCATTGCTCAGAATACATACATATATGTGTGTGTGTGTATATAAATTCAGACATACATAGACACACAGAGGTAATAAAGCATATAATTGTAGAATAATTTGGAAGACCTTTGAAGATCATTTGTCCTGTGCAATGCAGCATCTCAGCTCTGAGGCTGCTGAGAGCTTTATTCAGGTGGGTTTTGAAAGTCCCCAAGGATGGAGATTGCACAGCCTCTCTGAGCCCAACCTGTCCCAGCACCAGACTGTTCTGCCCCAAATTTTCTCTCATATCCACTWTGAACTCCTCTGCCTCATTTTCCTGGGCTAAACCAGCCCAACTCTTTCAGCTTTTCCTCACAGGGCAACCCCTTCAGCCCCAGCCCCATTGTGCTGTGCCTCTGCTGAAGCTGTGACAGTTTTATCAACAGTTTTATCTCTCTTTCCTATTGGAAAGAATTGTRTTTGCTGGGAATGCCTCAATGAAGGCAATAATGATGAATCTAACTCCATGTTCTCAGAAGGCTAATTTATTACTTCATAATACTATATTAAAGAATACTAAACTATACTAAAGAATACAGAAAGGTTACTTAGAGAAGGTTAAAAAGATAATAATGAAAACTCGTGACTTTTTCCAGAGCCCTGACACAGCTTGGCACTGATTGGTCATTGAGTCAAAACAACTCACAGCAGAATCCAATGGAACAACCACCTGTGGGTAAACAATCTCCAAACACATTCCACATGTGAGCACAACACAGGAGAAGCAAATGAGATAAGAATTTGTTTTCCTTTTCTCTGAGGCTTCTCAGGAGAAAAATCCTGGGCAAAGGGATTTTTTCAGAAAATGTGAACGCCACAGGAAAGAGAAACTGGACCCAATATTYCATGTACATTCCAAGTGCTGGGCAGAGGCAATGGTCCCTGTGTCCCCATGTGTCTGCACCCCCACAGTTAAACCAAAGCAGCTTGCACTTCCAAAACAGATCCTCACTAATATGTTCTAATATTTCATTGTGAAGTGACATTAAAAGTTGCATCTGATACTCTTCTGAAGCATGACAAAACATTAAACATCTGGGCTGGTATAACCCAGGGCCCTGGAGAGCAGAGCWGGAGAGGCAGATTCATTCCCATCCCTGCAGGCATTGTGGTGAACCCCAGCACACAAGCCCTGCAAACAGTCCTTGTGCAATGGAAAACTTGTAAAACTCYTTGTCCAGATTCTTTGCATGACTCTTGGATGGCAAATGTATCAGTRTATGAGGCTGGTGAGCCTCTGACTGTGCACATCAGGGTCTTTTCATCTGAGGAACATSCACCTGTTCTTTAGTCCAAGGAAAAACCTTCTTCTACTAAGGCACAGTGATGGGTATGAGGGAAGGAGATAAGGAGAGAAGAATCAAGGAATTTTACAAAAATGTATTTATTTTTTTTTTAAATCACACAGGAAAGCACTACATGCCATGATTGGTGAAGAGTTTGGCTTGCCAATGAAAAACAAATAGATCCTCTCTAATGGCAACATCAGAGACCTCCTGCTTTGATAATGACATTRGTACAGAAACAGCAGACACAGAAAAAGACACAAACAATATATTTTTAAGTAAAATACATTTTACCACTAGATGTCCCTGTTAGAAAACTCTAATTTTGCACAAAGCTGTGTGGGAAACAAGGCAAATCACCTGAATTAAAGCTGCTGGCACGGGCTTGTAAAACTTCCAGAAGCTGAAGTGCCTAAGTGACAGAAGCAGTGAGTATTGCTAGCAACCATGAAAGATAAAAGTGAGGGTTTAGCCTGTTCTTTCTGAGTACTGCTGCCAGCTAAGGCACAGCAGTAAGATACGTTAAGCACTGTATTTAGTATGCTGCTGTATTTCAGATATGTATTTAGAGGGAGGTGCAGTTCTCTCTTAAAAGCAGCCAGCATAAGGCAGATGCTAGAAACTGCCACTTAAACATGGTGACAGCCACACCATTGCCTTTCCTACACCTGCCCTGACCATCTAACCCAGCTTGTTTTGACCACAACTGCTTTAAACAAAGATCCCTGGGAAGGGATGGCAACAAGTATCAGAACTGAGCTGACTTCACCTTCAAGTTTCTGGATTCCCCATACATCAGCTAATTTTAAATTTGATTTTACTAAAAAGCATGACACATCCCTAGTTTAAAGAAACTGAACTGCATTTGCAGACTTTTGTGCTAGCTGTTTTTCCTAACAGTGATGTTTTGTCAACTACATTATTAATGTTTGTTTCAGYTCTTCGGATGGCTGCAGTTGAAACTCRCCTGTCCCTACAAGCAGCCCATCAWAGAGGACATCARAGAGAAATTACACAGCTCACTTTTGAAAGCTGCAACGTTTACACAGTTTCAGTGAATGGAAACACAGCTCTCACTTGTCCATCCACAGGCTAATCATTTAAAAGTGCCTGTGCTTGTTGTCATGACAGACAGGCACGTGATGCCACAATCTCCTGAACTCTGCTCGTGCCAGCTTTGAGACCTGCCTGTTCCACACCAGCTGGCCTTTGCTCCCCCTCTTCCATGAGGCCACCCCTGTTTCTCCTCCATTTCACTGTCCACCCACTCATAATGACCAAATTATCACACCTTGGAGGAARTCTCACCGCTTCAATTCATCCCACTGCTGCAGCTGGGTTTTGCTGAGGCAGCTGTAACACTTTACCCTTCCCCAGCAATGAGGACAAAGGCAACTCCAGCCAGGAAGCTGGAGTTATCTGAAGCACAACCACCTTTCAGGCCCAGAGACCAGCCGCAAACACCTGGAAAATCCTTACCACTCCCCAGACAGCGAGCAGCAAGAACGATCAGAGGAGGCGGAGTCTCGAGTTTGCAAATCAGAGCCCAAATTAAGTGGTTTTAATCTCTTGGTGAGAAAGAGGAGGAAGGATTATCCCACGAGAACCAGAACGGCGTGCAGGAGAGAACCTATGGTCCAGATTTGTGACAGGACCAGGGCTCAGAGCTGTCCTACAGCCTCTGACCTGCAGGGACAGATTTGTGACAGGACCAGGGATACAGAGCTGTCCTACAGCCTCTGACCCTGCAGGTCCAGATTTGTGACAGGACCAGGGTTCAGAGCTGTCCACAGCCTCTGAACCTGCAGGGACAGATTTGTGACAGGACCAGGGATCAGAGCTGTCCTACAACTTCTGACCCGCAGGGACAGATTTGTGAACCGACCAGGGATACAGAGCTGTCCTACAACTTCTGACCCTGTAGGTCCAGATTTGTGACAGGACCAGGGATCACAGCTGTCCTACAACCTCTGACCCTGCAGGTCCAGATTTGTGAACAGGACCAGGGCTCAGAGCTGTCCGACAACCTCCAACCCTGCAGGTCCAGATTTTGTGACAGGAGCAGGGTTCAGAGCTGTCCTACAACCTCTGGACCCTGCAGGGACAGGACCAGAACTCAGAGCTGTCCTACAACTTCTGACCCTGTAGGTCCAGCTTTGTGACAGGACCAAGGCTCAGAGCTGTCCTACAACCTCCACCCTGCAGGTCCAGATTTGTGACAGGACCAGGATTCGGGGCTGTCCTACAACCTCTGACCCTGCTCGGAACCTCTGACCCTGCAAGTCCAGATTTGTGACAGGACGCGGGATACAAAGCTGTCCTACAACCTCTGCTCGGAACCCTGAAGCCAAAGCCATGTGTGGCACGGAAAGTCGCGTTTAACCCGCAGTCCCAAAGCCTCCTCCCGGTTCCCCATCGCGGGATGTATGTCAAACACAGCACAGAACCCCAGTGCTGTTCCTATTTCGGCTTCTCAGAGGAACGCGGTCCGCAGCCGCCCCGGGGCAGGCTCGGCCGGGTTCGGGGAGCCGGGGCCCGGCACCCGCCCCGCTCCGCCTCGCCCGTCCCGGGACCCCGCAGGCCAACGGGCAGATCCCCGCCCCGCCGCCGCCTTACCCAGCTCGGTGCCCGGTTCCGGCCTGCCATGGCCCCGCTCTCCGCCCCCGGAGCTCCCGGGCAGGCCGCGGGCCCGCCCCGCTCGGGCAGGAAGCGGCGGGGCCGGGCCGGGCGCGGAGCTCCGCCGCCGCCACGTGGGGACCGCGCCGGGCACCTCGGCCCTGCTGCCGGGATGTTCCCTTCCTCAGCAGGGACACGGGTATTCCGCTCCTTTGGAAACGCTGAACCTGCTCTTGGGGATGAGTCAAGGCCCTGTCCAGTGTCTTSGTGTTGATTCAATCCTCCTTGAATCGCTGGTGCCGCACGTACACACGGGGTTAACAAACCTGCCAACCTGTAAAACTTCCAGTGGTACCTGCAGAATGAAATTCTGGTGACAAAGCCACTGAAAACGTCATGGCCTTTACATTTTTTYCAGATCTGGAAAAAATCCACAAAGTTTCATGAAAAACACATTGTTTATATTGTACATTGTTAATATTAATAAATAGATGAAAGAGTTTCCAACTTAAAGAAACCTCAAAATCACAACAGCATCAGGTAAAGCAGGAAAGGGCCRTGTCTCTGAAACCCGAGGACACTTTTCTTTTTTGCTTTTCCCATACCAAAACTGCATGTGTGCTTTGAGAAGCAATAGTTTGAAAGACAGCAGTCACTCTAGAAGTATAGATACCATTTGCACTGTGCACTTAAGTTTTCAAGTACTTGTGGCGGTGCATCCTCCTCCTCCTCCCCCTTTTCCAGGCCACACTGTCATCTAAGAAATACTTGTAATGCCTTGGCCTTGACAAACAGCACYGAGCTCAGCTCCTCTCGAGCTCATCAGAAACACTGTCTGCTTCCAGGAACTGCTGCTGTCTCGGGAGCCCTTGTTTTCTTTAGGAACAGCCTTGGAAATTATTTTTCTTGCCTGAACAGCACAACGTCCCAACGCCCACGCTTTCAGAAGAAGTGCAGACTGTCTCTTATACACATCTAGATGTGTATAAGAGACAGGAACAGCACAACGTCCCAACGCCCACGCTTTCAGAAGAAGTGCAGACCCGAGCTGTGTCTGGGATGAAACACTGTTACCTTAGATGTCTAAGTTAGGCTTGTAAGTAAGGTTAAGTCCTAAATTAGGTTAAATGCTGTTAAGTATTATTCCTCTGTTAAATTGGTACAGTAAATTTTTAAGTTAGGTGTAAGTTAAGTGTTGCTCCTCTGTTAAATTGTTMGGTTTAAGGTAGAAGTTAACATTACTGTTAAGGCTGAGTGCTGGTAAAGCCTAAAAGCTTATTTCTTTTTATCCTCACCCTCACTATCCTTTTGACACCTAAACACACACACACATCTCTAAACAGTACTCGGTTAATTTCTGTTTTGATTGCCTGGATTTTGTTTGGTTTGCTGTTGCTTGTTTTTCCTTGGCGTGCCTAAACTGTCCTGTAAGTAGTACAGTGAATCTTGCCAATGAACTTTGTTGTCCTGTYGCTTAATATTAAATCTGGGTTTTGCTGGTACCCTTACTGGTGACTTTTCAAAGATTTGTTGACTTGTTCATAACAGTACTTTAGTTTTGTTGGTTTTTTTCATTTTTTTCCAGTATTTTAGTAGCCATTACTAAGTATTAGGCTTCTATAACTATTATCTGTTTCATTTTTATGCATCCCAGAGCAAGCTGTAAATGGAGAATGAGGACATGGTCTTCTGGTGAACTTGGGAACAACTAGGTTAACAGCTTAACTTGAGGTTAATGGTTTTTTTCCCCAGTTAAATGACTCTGAGATTCTATTCCAGATCTATGAAATGCTATAGAACCTGCTGAAAACATGGAATAAAACCCACAGCACACAAGTTTCACCATGGAGCAAGGTGTTCAAAGTTCCTCATTTTAAACACATCCAATTTCTAAATTAAAATTTTTATGCTGAAGTACTAGACATGGAGYCCTCATAAGCCTTAGTGGAATTAGCAAGACTGAACCATTTAGCTGTAAATCAGAGTTSCTTGTTTTCAGAATAAAATTCAAATAGGTAATTGCAAATAGGTACAGTCTGCAAAAACAGGACAGTAAGGACAAGTATGAATATGAAAAAAAAAAAGTGTGTGAATAAATATACCTCTTTCTTCTTACCATACAGAATGCATTATGTAAAGCTTTCAACATAACATTAAAGGAAATGACAAGTGGAAGAATGGCAATTATTTTCTTTAATGAAGAAAATATGATTTGTAACCTTGAAAGAGTAACTTTTTTATCCAGTCTGGAGGACTAAACCCAAGCTTTACACAGATTTGCAGCCAGCCTCTGATATTTTCATGTACAACCAAATAYTTCAGGCAGCACGTTTAATTTAGGAATTTTCACTGTTTTTCTTTTTAGAGACTCATGTTTACATTCAAACTTGAAAGAATAAAAAAGATACAAAGCTTACAGATCAAAGAACTTGCCACCCTCTGTACCAACACTAAAACATTCTTTTGCTTTCTCTCTGTATAKTACAAACCCAAGATGCCAAGGATTACGTGATTAATGCAGTTGCTTTTCCATTTCATGAACCCAACGCTCAAAAGTAATGTAYGAGTTTGGAGAGGCTTTTTATTTAGACAACTGAAAACAGTTAAACATTCAGAAGCAGCATACAATGAAACAAAACCCGAACCAAATACTTTTAAGTACATAATCCCTTCTTTTCAACTAGAGCCAATTTTTCCAACTTTCAAGGAAAAAAAAAAAAGGTAAAAGCCGTTGTATCTCTTCTTTGTAATAATGAAAACACACTACAATGAGTCTAATTGAGATTGGAGAGACTGGATCTTGGCTTGCACACTTCTTTGAAAAGACAGTAGGCAGTTATGCCAAAAAGCCAGCAGAACTCTACTACTTGTCTTTTGGKTTTTTATTTGGATGCTGAGTTCTCTTACAGACAACACCTAGCCAGTTCCACTGCATTCTCATCAATTACTGCCCATCTTTGCCCCACGGAGGGAGCGCACTCTGGAAGGCTGCTGTCTGTCACTGCTCACTTGATTTAGTCTCGCATGTCCACGTGTCACATAACAGCTGCAGTAATCAGGCTTTCACTTCAGGAGTTGAGCTGTACACTGTATCTGAGTTTTCAGAGGCAATCTCTTCTGCAACTAAATAAAAATGGTGTTACTTAATTTCACTTTAGATATAGAAACCAAGGAAATGTTGCAGGGATTGCTTAAAGRGACCAGTTCAGTTTGTTTTCCCATTCAACCTGACCCAGCTGTTCTACCCCATCTGTTCTGCCTGCACAGCTCCAGYCTGACACTTACCACATAATCAATGTCAGGCAAATGCATTCAAAGATCTTTTGAAAAATACCAGAAAGCACTTGAGGGAAAGTACTTCTTTCATACTAAGGAATGCTATCATCTTGACTATCTTTTAACACTGAAGCAGTTGAAGCTGACAGTTCAGTTCATTACCTATTTCCTCCTCTGCAGTTCCTGGAAGGGTAGTCCTTGCTTTTGCTGCTTCTGCATTCTCCTCTTCTGTRGAGAAAGAGTAGAAAAAAAACCAGTCAATACGTTCAGTTCCACCCACAAACCTTAATTGAAAAAAAAAAAAGCCATTTCCATGTAATTCAGTGTTGAGGAGAAATACTTGAGCAAGCAATTCTATTAATGAATAGAATAATAGGCAATAACATGTTGTTATTGCCTCCCTCTCCCCAAGCTGAAAGAATCAGAGTACAATATAAATTAAAACTACCATCCACACTTCTTGCTAGAGAGTCTTTCAGAATCATAGAAGTGATATCACATATTTCTCACTCTTTAAYGTAAAAATACATCAGGCTCTTGGCTTAAATACCCACAAAGTGTCTATAATCAAAAAGCTTATGGGTGTGATGTTAACTGCTTACACAACAGCTACAGAAGTACATCTTTCAACCTAACAGATATGAGTAGATCAGAAACCCTCAGAAGAGAGGAGTTACTGTATGAAACTCAGTGTTTACCACTAATGACAGACATCCCTTCAAAGGTGCACAAGGAGTTGCCAAGTTTCCCCAGGACCCAGCACACACTTACCAGGAACTACACACTTCCAAAGGCCATAGGTTTTCCCTACTGTTGTCTGCCACAGCCTTAGTGTKCCATCCTCAGAGCCACTTGCATATAACTCTCCATCGGGGCTAAATCTCACGCAGTGAATGGGACCAAAGTGCCCTTTGTAAGATTCTGAAGGGAACATGTCAACACTGTCAATTTCAAATTTCAGCCAACAACTGAAATTTAAGTACAAACTGATCAGTTTCTGATACAAAACAGAGTTACTATGAATGGGTGTGTCAGCAATGGCTACTTTAGGTATTTAACAATTAATGAAGATATTAATGTTTCATTAATTACAAGAAAAAAGGTGCTTAGTTTTTCTAGACAAAACTGCAAAGCAAGCCAGCAGCATGGGGTACACGTGCTCTGTTCCTCCAACCACTTCTTCCACAAACAAACAATTTTAAATGAGGACTGGATCAGTAAGAAAATATACTTTTTTTTGAAACAAATTTGGCCAACACATCGTATTTTTCATAAAATCTTGTAACTGACATATCTAATAACCAGTATGAAAATTCAGCATACGGCAATTATACAAAATGAGGATTTTTTTAAATAGCTGCAGAATTGTTGAATGGGTGTGTTAATTAGTTCTAGAATATTAGGTATACTGAGATAGCAAAAAATGTTTAACTGATTATATACCTTTTTATCATCCTCCTGCACAGCATGTTATGCTAAGACCTCATTTGAGTACAAGTTTCATTTACTGGTCATTATTTTATTAACACCTATTTCAGAACTCCTTTATGATTATAGRAGACAAACTTACCTAATTCTTCTCCTGTATTATAGTCATATTTATAGAGTTTAAAATCTTCACCACCTGCAACCAAACATTCTTTYGCAGGGTGAAGAGATGCAGAATTGATTGTAGCAGGTGCTTCAAATGATTTAATCTGCTCTAGACTGAGAGAGAAAAGTTTGTTAACAAAGTTCATATTAAAAAAAAAAAAAATCCTGAGAGCAAAGAAACTGTGATTCTACTAATCTCAACTGCTTTTCCCAGAAATAAAATACAACCCCACAGAGTTTCTGAAGCAAGTTTTGGTACTTGCAAATCATGCTTGTCAAGTTAGAAATGAGTTTAGAGTAAGCAAAACAAAAGCTCACACATACAGAACTACTTTCTGGAATATGTTTAAGCATGTAACTTCCTTTCTTGAAACATCACAGACATGCCAGTTTTGACAATTTGGTGACTCTGGCCTTGTACAACCAGTTTTACCCACAGGAAGCCCATGACTCCACCTGTGAAAACTGGGAGTTGTGGACTCACGTTTCTGCACTATGAAAAGCAATAGTCTTCCCATAGGTTATCACCAGTATCTGTCCTTCTGGAACATACTCCATGCTGCTCACTGACATTGCCACATTTAGTGACTTCACCTCAGTCATGGTACTCCGGTCCCAGAGGCTTAAAATAAAACAAAAAGAGGGAAAAAAAGATTCTCAGACTTCTGCAAATTTATTTCCACCTCACATCCATGGCAAGACCTGCATCAAAACAGGCACCCATCAAGGAACATGGTTTGATTCCACAGGTACTTCAGATCTTCAGTGGCTTTATCTGCATTTATCTCACCTAGGCCAGGCTTAAGACACATTCCCTTTTTAAAAATACTTTTACCTATGCAGCTTAATGCCACAACATTAAATGGTATATATATATAWAAATATATATGTGTATATATATATGTATAATATACACCATTTAACTACTCAGTTATTCTCCAGGAGATTAAAAATCTTGATTTAAGTCTTCTAAAAGCAATAGATCTTGAAGCAAGGCTTGAAGATTCTATTATGTCTTYTTACTTCAAAAGAAAAAGAGTTACTAATCCCAATTTACAGAGGTTCATTGAGGATAATAAATTTTAATATCTAGCACTGCAAGAAGTATCTAAACAGAAATTACACTGTGCTGCTGTGACAAATAAAAATCTTTATTCATTAGCTGACTGCTGCATTTCTATTCCTACAATTTGGAGGAAAACAAACAGGATTAGGTTCCTGCCTATCTTTAACACTAGGAAACTGAAGAAGACAAAGCAGCAGTAACTCAGGACAGTGTGCATGCAAGAGACCTCATCTATAAATTCATCTTCTTCAGGATCACAAAAGGCATACATTTATTCTATGCAGCTCTCAAAGAGAAGAACACATCTGCAAGGAGCACACATTTATGGGGAAATTAAAACTATTACCAAAATGATCTCTGACAGAAGAACAGAGCTGCATCAGRCATGCAGCTACAATAATCTAGGATCAGGTAACCTGTGTTACTCATATCCTTTACCAAAATAATATCATTTCATCCTCACACAGAGCATGACAAYACAGAAAACTCCAAGTTACTTTTTCTTACCGGACAGTTTTATCGTCAGCTGAAAGAATCTGTTTGTCATCACTGCTCCACAAGGCCTTTTTAATGCCAGAAGTATGTCCACTGACAACATCAGGTTCTTAAAAGAAAGCAGARTATTTTAATAGATGTAATAAAATGAAATATCATGCAGCAGTTTGGGGGTTTCCTTAAGCTACACGGATTTCCATCTACTAGAGACTGTAGAATTACTTCAAGCACTTAGGACTTYATTTGTAGATCTTATTCCAGGAACAGGATAAATGCAAACTGGGTATCTGATTGCTTAGCTCTCAAAGACTTCACTAGGTGAACATCGATGTTCTCTGGCTTCCTATCAACCATCAACAGGTCAGTATCAACATGAATTTAAACACTCTTAAATATTAGAGTTGTTTTTTCTCTCAGATGATTAAATTTTAATTAATTAGACCAATTTCTAGCGTGGCTGCAGTGAACTGAAACATGCTCTGCTTGATGTCTCATTCCTGGAAGTGTGCAAGGCTGGATGGGGCTTTAATCAGTCCATAGAGAAGGTTTGGAACCAGGCAATCTCCAACCCAAGCAATTCTGGGACCCTTATACACCAAAAGCTCACAGACATTACATTTGTAAAACAACCCTCAACATGGTTGTTAGTGACCCATTACAGAAAGCAGCCCCTTAATTTCAGGAGTTCTATTTAACTCAAAAAAGCCCCCAAGAGTCAGTTTTAAAAGCAGACTCACCTGCTTCTGGCTTGCTCAAGTCRTAGATACGCAAGAGCTTATCTTGTCCACCTGTTAACAGATAATTGCTATCCTGAAACAGAAGTTATAGAGAGTCAACTCTACTTTGAATCAAAATACAGCCTTTGTCTGTGAGTTAAAATCACAGCTTTTTCTCTCAGACAACAACAAAAACCTCTAAAACACTTATTACATTAACCCTACAATCCTAAAAACAAGCAGCAGTATTTTAGATTATTTACCTGTTAAGATTTACAACAAAAAAGTAAAGTATATAATAGCAAAACATACTCAAGAGCTTATTTCCCTGGTGAATAAGGTACAAAGGTTTCTCATACCTGTGTAAAATCCACACTTTTGACAATGTGTTTGTGAGCCAGTGTGATTAGTTCATCGCCTGACACAGCATCCCACACTTTGCTAAACAGCAAGAGGAAATATTCATATTTTAGAAGCACCAGCACAAATCAACCTGAACAGTCAGATGAATTTGGAAGCAATCTTTCCTGATACATCATTTTATCCTAAGTGCTACATTCTTATAAGTTGTAACCTAGTTAGTCAATAAGAATATTTTATATATYTTTACTAGAGCTTTTTTTGGGCCATCYCACCACTTTMCTTTATGCTCTTYTTCAGGACCATGCAAACCAATTAACATTTTAGTTTGAAGATAAAAGTGTCTCTTCTCTGCAACTTCATTAATAGAATTTGCCCTCTACTGACAAGATTCAACTTGCAAAATATTCATTAATACTGCAAACAGCACAAACAACAAAAAACATGGAACAACTAACTCACTAGAAGTTTCATGTAATAAAAAAGTCTCACGCTAGATAAGAAATAAAAATCTTTCAACTCTGCTATAACTACAGTGCCAGAGATTAGAGCTGCACAGAGAAATTAAGTAAGCCAGTATAATTAAGCACATCAAGAAGCAATCATAGTTGCTCATCATGACACGATTAACTGCAGCYACTTTCAAGAAGGTAAAAATCTAGGTTTTAATTTGGCTAGCCAAAAATCAGCTAACATTTACTAAAGAAAAACAAATTAATCGGTAATTTGGAACAGATTGTTGTCACCAAAGAGCTACAGAATAAAAAYCAAAAAACAGACCATGAAGACAGTGTATACTCACGCTGTGAAATCTGCTGCTGCTGTAGCTGCTTTAGTGGCATCTGTGTTCAGGGTGGCACCCCAAACAGCCCCTTTGTGACCCAGAAATGTGCCAATCCAGTCTCCCGTGTCCCCCTGGCGCAGCATGGGCTTGCCATCTTCACAGAAACAAAACCAGTGGTCAGGTAACACGGTAAAAGAAGGCAGCAGTTTTTTAAAGGAAAAAACATTCCCTTGCACCAGCACGTGGAAATAGCCCATACTTTACAAAGCCACTCTTTGCAGAGGGGTTTGGCTCTAGAGTTTAGATGTGCAGCTGTACTTSATGCATGCATCTAAACTGTACCAACATTCAAATGCTACTGCAAATGAGACAAAAGTTWCCTGGTAAAAGTCTGTAACTTTGTCGTAAGATAGAACGAAGGTAGAAAGGAACATTTCATTTAGGTTTTATTTTTACTAAAGTTTTCTTCAGGCCAGACAGATTTGGTTTGCTCTTTTTTTTTTTTTTTACTTTGGAACAATATTATGAAGTCATCAGTATGTAGAAACCAGTCTCATGGTTGCAGCGAGATACGATTAAAACATACAACAATACAAAAATTAAGTAGCAATAGAAAGCCTTTCCTATCATCAGTTTTTTCTGGAAGGCTATCAAAGAGTTGGTCACACAAGATGTAGAGCTGAACTGGAARCACTTCAAGGCAGAAAAGGAATGCCCTTTAAAACCTTATGCATGCAAAAGATTAAAATATACATGCACTAAGATAAAACGCTATTCCCACAGTGAGCACAGAGTTCTCACCATGCCGTGTCCAGCAGGGCAAGGCAGCTGCCCTGGCCAAACCGGAGCTCGCTTTAAATCCACAGCCCATGTACCCAGGCGATGGAAACAGGAACTTTTACAAACAAACCATCCTGCAGACCTCCCACCCCCTCGGCAGCCGGGATCCCGACCGGGCGCATGCGGGCTCCGACAGCCCCGGGCTAACCCGGCAATGAAGCACCAGGAGAGAGAACCGGCTGCCCGCTCCCTTCGCCATTCCAGAGCACACCGAGGCTGTGTCACCACCCCGAGTGCGGCCAGGACACCCCCGAGCCCCCTCCCGCCCCACCGCCACCCCTCGGCTCGGCGCTGCGCGGCCTACGAGCGGCGGGGCTGCCCCGCGCCCACCCGCGGGCGGGGGATCCCGAACAAAGCGGCCCGTCCCGCTCACCCTTGCAGGCGCTGATGAGGAAATATCCGTAGGGGGTGACGCCGCTGAAGGCCAGGTCCACCACGGGCCGCGTGTGGCCGGAGCAGGTGAGCGGGGTCTGCCTCATGGCCATGGCGGCGGCGGCAGCAGGGGCCTGGGCAGGGGCACGAGTCCGGCGGCCCGGCGGGAGCGGCGGCGGCGGCAGCGGGGGAAGTGACGGGCAGGAAGCGCTTCCCGGCGGACGCGCGTCACGGGCGGGGGCGCGGCCGCAGCGGCACCGCCCCGCCAGGGGGACGGGCCCGCGCTGCCCCTCTSGTGTGATCCGTGTGGGAGCCGTCCGCCCCTCATCCCGCTCCGTGAGGGGACTGCGGGCTGCTCGCCGTCCTCTGCATCCCTCAGCCCGCTCCTTCAAGGAATAGCGAGCTCATCCCCGTCTCGTTCATCCCTCANGTCTGCCCCTCATCCCGCGCCGTGAGGGGACTGCGGGCTGCTCGCCGTCCTCTGCATCCCTCAGCCCGCTCCTTCAAGGAATAGCGAGCTCATCCCCGTCTCGTTCATCCCTCAACCCGCTCCATGAGGGAATTAGCTCCTCGCTGGAGTTCAGCCACCATCCCGCTCCMTGAGAGAAGAGCGAGTTCCTCGCCGTCCTCTTCATCCCTCATCCCGCTCCTTGAGGGAACAGCGGCGACWTCCCCGTCCCATTCAGCCCCATCTCTCTCCATGAGCAGCGGGCTGCTCGCCGTCCCGTTCATCCTTCATCCCGCTCCACGRGGGAATTAGCGAGCTCCTCGCTGTCCCGTTAGTCCCGTCATCCCGCTCCTTCAGGGAATAGCGGCCACATCCCCGTCCACCATCTCGCTTCTTGGCCACCTGGGCACTCTGCTGGCTCATGTCCAGCCGGCTGTCGACCAGCGCCCCCAGGTCCCTTTCTGCCTGGGCACTGTCCAGCCGCACCGTCTCCAGCCCAGAGTATTGGAGGGGTTATTGTGGCCAAAATGCGGGACTGGGCACTTGGATTTATTGAACTTCATTCATTAAACTTCAGACTCTGCCCATCCATTGAACTGTTCTCTYTGCAGAGCCCTCCTACCTTTCAGCAGATGGACACACCATCCCAGCTTAGCGTCATGTGCAAATTTACTGGTGGAAGACTCAATCCCCTCATCCATGTCATCAATAAAAATATTGAACAGAACTGGCCCCTCCTCCCATTCCCTGAGGGAACAGCGACCTCCTCACCATTCCATCCATCCACAGGCGGCCAAGGTCCCTCAGTGCCCTGCCCTCTCCTAAACCAGCAAGTGACTCCTGCCAAAAGGCAGCCCAGCCCTTTCTGCAGGCCCAGCTCCCCTCCTGGCTCACYGATCGGCCTTTCCAGCCGGGAAGGCGATGGGAAAGCCCTGAAAGATGTGGGGATTTCAGGGATAGCAGCACCTGCCTGTTTGGGCATTTTTATGCCAAAGACAAGCTGATGSTGCTGTCTGGACTTGCCCTCAGAAGCGTCCAAGGATGGCACTTGGAAATGTGTCACTGCCCTTACTCAGAGATGAGGGGAGTGGTGTTTCTCTTAACCTGGAATCAGAATGATTGGCAGTTAATCATCTTTTTCTCTTAAGCCTTACAACTAGGAAAAGTATTTGAATCATTAACTGAAAACTGAAGTTGGAGATAACTGCAGACTTCCAAGGCTTTTTTATTTAAAAGACAGGCACAGTGTTTCATGTTCTTCTAGTATTTTATTTCTCACCCCAGGATTCTCAGAAGTAACTCCTAAAGATTTTGTAACTTCGTGACTCATTTTCAGGCATATGACACTGTATCATAGATCAACAGTTTTTTCATTCAGAGCCACAGGTTGCCACGTGGACCTTCTTTAAATGTTAAATGTCTTTAACATTTTCTGGATTTTTCCAAACAAAATTTTATTGCTTCTACATTTACATTTTACAAAATCTTACCTAAGCATAGCCTCCTTGCTAGAAATGCTGTTTAGGTTCACATTTTTTAAAACTCTCCTGGTAACTGGTGTTGGCAAACTTTGCAGTGCAAAAAAAATTATCCTAAGGGTCAGCACAAAGAAAAACTTTGTATTAAGTTTAAATTACCTGCTTAGAATTCAAGGTTGAGAAACAGAAATAGTAGGGAGATTGTGTTTGGGGAAGTTTGATTCTAATGATTTCATAGCTTTGATTGATTTTGTCTTCTCTTAAATGGAGCATGATTTTCCACCTGCACAAAGCTTATGACATCCACTTAGGACAGCACAAAATCCATAATAGGCAGAGRAAAGCAAAAGTATTTCAAATTTGCCAGTAAGTAGCTGAAAATGAGAAAAAGAGAAAAATTATGGACATGGGAAACCTATAAAATCTAGACATCCCACTAGGCCAAGCAGAACTACAGGGTATTGGAAAATATGACTAAGAACATATGGAATTAATTCTGAAAATAAACCTGTCAACATTTTTYCTTAACATCTCCAAAGCTGGTGCTAAGCCTAACTCAGGATTCAACCAGACTTCTTTAGCAGTCCTGCTTTCTCCCTGGTAGCACCTCCACTTAAATAGTTTATTCTCCACAGTCTGAAAATGTTTGCTTTAAAAATAAAATTCTTAAAAAATAAAACTAATTCCGTGCCCTCAAAGGGCACAACCCTCTGTAGCTGCTTTGCTTAATATAGAATTTTTTAGAGGAGGAACTATGAAATAGGCTTTCAGTTTTTTAGGAATTGTGAAATAGGCTTCAGATTTTCAAGAAAGTCTACACATGGTATAAGAAAAAGAAGGGAAGATGAAAAAAAATTATTTACAAATGGAAGTTTAGCAAGCTTAAAAAAAAAAAAAGGTATAACTGAGTTTTGTTGTTTTAAAATGGGCAACTATATATCATGTTCCAGGGATTGAATTCTGTCAGAAATGTTGYTGRCAATAAATAAAGCTATCCTAGTGAAACGTTATSATTCTACTGCTATGATTACAATGAATAATGCAGAGAGTCAATTMAATAGATGTGTTAATTATACATATTTACATTTCCAAAGACTCCTTTCTTCTYTTGCATATATCAGAGTTGGAAATACATTGTTTTGCCACTGAGTGGAGCTCCTTACATATTTATTGGTACAGTGAAGCTCTGACAGAGTTCCTACTGTGAGGTGACCTAGGGATGGTTATTTCAGCTYGTGCCTGGCAGCTGTGTGGACACAGCACTCAAGAAGTTAATAAATGCTTAATTCTCTAAAATCAATTAGCTATATGGGTAAATGGAAATCTCCAAGGCACAGCAGCAGGGCAGACCTCAAATATGAGTTATTGTAATGAATGGTGAAACATTCAGTGTTGTCTGTGGGCACACTGATATTCTTTATCTCTGTTGTTTTTTGGTTTTTGTTTTTGTGGTTTTTTTAATGCCCTGCACTACTCTGTACAGCTAATTTAGAGGGRAAAAAAAGAAGTAAAGGAAAAGAAGAGGACTTGCTGTTAGCTGAAGGATGATGTGTTACAGATGCWGCATGCAGATATGTGAGAGCAATTGCAGAGCGTGTTGCTGGGTTTCCACCGAGGGGATAATTAAAAATGAGTGCCAGCCTTGAGCAGTCAATTATCACTGAGTAACAAGATGAAAGATAAAAGGCAGATGTAATCATATTTCACAAATAATACAGCAGTGTGCCTCTAGTCAAAGAGTCCTTTCTACATCAGCTTTTCACAGCAAGTGAACATATTTTTTCTAATTTCCTACAGCTTCTTTTTAACATTCATCTAGGAAATGTGAGTGCTGGACCACTCTTCTGGTGGGTGTCTGTGGCAGGACAGTCTACTGCAGTGTCTCCTGAGAACATTTGGGTAGAAACTGGGGATCCATTTCCTTTTCTTGGCAAGTGCAAATTTGATAGTACAGTTTATCTGTGTGATAGAGGCCAAGGGGATTAGACAGGGAAATGGGATGTAGAGGAATAGGGAAGAGTGTGAAGAGAAGTTTGAGGCAGCAGCAAGGAGGAGAAGTGGTTTAGGAGGAGAAATGGATGCTGGACAGGAGGGGAAACGGGAGATTTACCAATTGTGTACCTCACAGTTGCATTTGTGCCTTTTTTCCTGTCTCTTCAGGTCACATATAAGATCACTTCTTTAACCACCATGTTAGTGCCAGGATCTCAAATCAATTTGCTCCTATGAGGAGAACATTGTTCCTAACATTGTCAGGRGCCTTTCCATCTGTCTGGAGGGCAGGGATCCAGCACATTCAGAGCATGCACCAGCCATGGAATTATAAAACCAATAAGGGATATTTTAAATTGTTTTATCTCTGCCATAATGGCTTCTCTGTTCCTCAGCCCTCAGGTCCCTTTCTGTCTTTTGAGAGATGGCAGTTGGTCGTTTTGGCCAATAGAGAGGAGAGATGAAAAGCAAATGATTCCTCAGTTTCTATCCAAATGTCTTCAGAACACAGTGTTGCTAAAGGAAGTAAAGGATTGTAAAGTAAAAACATACATAATATTATTTTGCTGCTTCTTTTCCAGCCTCATACTGGACCCACTTGATAYCTCCAGCTAGCTAAATAAACATTTACCTCTGCAAAAAGAATTTCAATTCATAATAAAACCAAATCCAATTGTAAAGCTCTGCTCAAGGAGAATTAAAATTGCCTGTCAGTTTACTTGCTTTCCAGGAAACAGCTTAGCAAAATTCTTATTCTCTAAGGATCATCACAACTGTAATACCTCTCTGTGAGCTTACTGTACTTTAAGAAACAGCAAGACAAATTTACAGGAACAAGCTTTAGCTGAGCTGGTTCATAATTGTAGGCTGCTTTGATGTTTTCACTTGGAAGATTTTTTTCACAATGCAAGATGTTTAATGCTTGCTGTTTTGAAAGACTAATTCAAACATGAGGCTCTGSAAATAGCAGACAGTCCTGCTATCCCAGGAACACTTGAACTGATCTGACATAGAAAGGACGTTGGGATTTTTCCTTGTTTTCAGGGGTAAGAGCTTTGCTGAAAAGACAGAAGCTCATCCAGGTAACATCAGTCAGGCTTGTTGATAAACCTTTTCTAATCATTTTTTGAACAATCCTGCAGATTTTCTTCAGATTCTGTTTTTTAGCAGTCACTTGCAAGTGCAGTTTTTGTAGCAATAATATTAGTGGTGTAAAATACTCTAATTTCTAATAAATGACACTTAGTTTGTAACTTGACTGTGAGCCTCTCTTCAGCAGGCAATGTGATATTTGCTGGTTTATGAAAGCAAGTCTGGCACTGCAGAGACCAGGAACACAATAATGTTGTTCTGCTACTACTTGCACAATAATTTAATTTTGAAAAAATATAAACTATTTTTCTTTTTCCATGATGGAAATTACTATGTACTAGACTGTGTGTCCCTTTTAGGGCACACCAGAAAAATAGGTGAGCTTGAAAATAGAGGATTGAAAGAAAAAGGTAAGAAAGACTACTCATATRTGACATATATTTGTGTTATTTGGAAAAAATACTAGATTCTATAAAATTTCTTTGCCTAAGCAGCAATTCATATTATTCTCTCCATCCTCTGGCCATAAAAATCTCARCTTTTAAAGAAATATTGTTGCTCTTCTGAGATTTGAAAATATGTTCCATTTCAAAACAACTTTAAGCTACATTTGTCTCTGGACTGAATCCACCAATGTCATCATTATTAGATCATGGATTAATTTGGCTCATGSTATTATGCTTGGAGTAACTACAGTTGTGGGCTTTTGGTCTTTTGCCATGATCAAACTTTGAAAGAAATTAACAGCACTGATGGTAGAAGATGATGACCATGTTTTTACACATAGGAGACAGAAGACAAAGATTTGCAAAGGGTTTTTTTTAATTATTACTGAGATTTTGGGGAACAAAGATTATTGTCCCAAGATGCATAACAATCATATACCTGCMAGGAACTGAAAATATTTAATGGTGGAGTGAGTCAAAAAGATAGGAAGTACCCTCATTAGTCTTGAATAGAACTTTACTCACGATGCTTATACAAATATTGGGAAATTCATTAGTGCAATGAAGTTATTTTCCAGTTGGGTTTTTGCGACACTTTCCCATTTGTGCTGCACATCCATGTCACTGTGATATGTAACATACAGACCAGGATTCCCAAAAGTGTATTTCATGTTTCTTTCCTTTTGTTTCTTGACGATGACACAGGAACAGCTTGGCAAGGTGGAAGGAGGTTTTGGTTCACCTCACAGCCATGTCCAATCCAGTCTATAATAGTAATGGATCACCTGCCATTTCGGATGCTAAAAACAATAACCTTATTTGCATGAATGTCGGTGTGACTCGGGTTTTATAGGACATTTAATATAGGTATATAAATAGCTTCCTATGCCAGAGCAGTTTAGGTTTGGGCTAGAAGTGACTGGCTSTCAGACCGGGTAAAAATAGAAAAAGAAATAATCTGTGGACACCCCTACTGCTTGATTCCAGGTGAAAATACCGTCTTTGCTTATAGTTAGAGGTTCATCAGCTGGCTGAGCGTGAAGCAGGGAGAAATCAACAAGTTCCCAAGGCAGCTTCAGACCCATCAAGAGCCTTTGAAGTTCAACAACAAAGCCTGACTCTAAGGGCATAAGTATCGGGCTGCGTAAGGAAAAGTCATTAAGCAGTTAATCTTAGGCCTTATCTCAAAGTGCTGCATTTCTATGGAAACTGAGTACTTGGCTCTGAACACCGGAGCATATCCTAGGAATTCATTGTGAGAGTACTGGAGCAGAGATATCCAKTTCTGTGTCAGCGGGGATAGCATTCTCTAGTTTTGCTTGTCATCTTATCGTCTGTCTCCCCACCCCGGTTTTACAGCTAATCCTTTACCTCGATTTTTGTCCTCGTGATTTACATCTTTGTGGGGACAGTAAATCCAAAGGAAGCAGTGTATTCCGGCGTCTCAGGGACCTTCCCTGAGATAGTTTCGGCACTCTTGATTTTCTAAAGTAAAGAGGACCTGTGTGGGAGTTTTATCAAGCGCAGGCTTTTGGGAAGGAATTTTTCTGGCAAAGAAAAAAAGTCATTTTGCAGAGCCAGTATCACTCTACARCTCCTGCAAATCCCTTGAACATTGTGACCACTTAAGAGTTGACAGCTGCAAACAGGTTGCAGGCAAAGCTCTGYATCACAGTAGCATATCTGGGATTTTCAGCTTTATATTTTTTATATAATTAATATGCCTAAAAATAATTAATGTGAATAWAACATTATAATGAAAAATATGCTTCTAGTATCTCACTTATTCGAGGCATTGAACAAGCAATCATATGTGAAGTGGGAAATGAGAGCAGAGTTTGGAAAGTAATGGCTGGTAACATACCAAAACAATGTGAGTAATTTGACTGCATGTCACATTGTAGTGTAACAGTCAAAAAAAGAAAGTATCCATWAAAAATCTGCCCAGCACCTGGAAATGGGCTATTACTACAGCTGGCAAGAGCTACAGAGATTTCCTTCTGTAGATCATTAGACAAATATGTGCCAACTTGAAAGACCAAAACCTGTTTTCAGTTATTTTGTCAAAGCCCTCCTATGACAGCATCACAGGAGAGGCCAAACACAATTGAATCTCAGCCTCTGCTCAACCTTCCTTCTTCTTGTGAGGGTTAACATACATGGACAGAAAGTTTTGAAGTTATGTATTAGTACATTTATTTTGTTCTACTGATAAAAAAATATAGATTTATTCTACACGTTCCAATAAACAGCTGTCAGAGCAACATCTTATCTGTCAGATCCCCAGCACTTGCAGCACTGCTGACTGCAGCTGAGTGAGTGGCTGAAGTGAAATATGTTGGTCACTGTGGGAACTGCAGTAACCCTACCTTCCAGAAGGACTTCAGGCTTTTGCCCCGGGGCTCCTAACCAGGCTTTGATACCTCCYTTGGCTTTTTCTGTGACCTCTTTGCTGCTTCTTATCAGCTCCTCCGTGACAGCCACAGCCRGTTTGCTGGACATCATCCTTATTGCTTTGCAAATGCTTTGCTAACTAAATTCATGTGTTCCCTTCGCCCCTTTTCTCCCGCAGAAGTTGATGATAATGCAGAAGAGTCAGATGAAAGCTGTGTTTTGGCTTTCTGTGCAAGCTTTCAGTTCGCTGCTTGCGAGTCTCTTGGTTTCAGGAGTGGCAGCTGCTGGTTTGATTCCATTTGTGAAACGCGGAGTACTCAAAGGGAGGTGAGTCTGAAGCGAAACGCAGTTACTGGATGTTTGTTCAGAGCTATAATGAGATTAAGTAGATAAAAACAAACATAATGCTTTCATAGGCTCTTGATCTTACTGCAAGTACCGTGGAAATCAGTGATAGGATGCTTAAAGGTTTCAAGATGAAACCTCTATTAATTCCTTTGCTGAGAATCTTCATCCTACTACAAAGAAACCCCCAGTGTTGTGCTTTTATCTGAAAGGATGTTCCTGAAAGTAGCTCAGGKTCCACATCCAGATACCACATGATTGGCATTAAGCTGGTAGTTGCAAAATGTTTTACAAGTTGATCCCTACTTTTATAATGCATTAAGCCAAAAGCCAAACTTCCAACTCTTCAAGTCTATATTTGGATTGTTTTCACAAAACAAGTTAAAYGAGTCTAAGATTACTTCTAAAATATTTTCCAGAAAACTAAAATTAGCTTTTAAACCCCATTTCCACTAGAAAATGAAGGTTAAATATTTTTGCTTTGAGATCTGGGTTCATTGAACTCTCCCAAGTCCTAACACAGGCAAGAGCCAAAAAACCCATGAACCAACAGTTCATACAGACTCCTGAGAGCCAAATCAGCTGACTCTGGCAGAGCACAAATGTTTTTAGACTCRTTTCAGCTTCTTTTATGAAGATAATCCAAGCAGTACCAAGTTGCTTTTTCCACCAGCATCTTCTTTGCTTCTCCCAGAACAAAATGATAACATTGGAGTCAAAGATTTGCAGTGTCACAGAGTCATGGCCTAGATTTTTTGTGCTGTAGCAACAGATCTGCAAGAGAGCAGATACTTGTTTTATAATRTAGAAAGCAAAATAACAGAAACCATGATCCACAGTATTTTAGAGAAAGCTGCAATGCCCTGTCTCTCATGTAAATGTACAGTACTCCATTTAACCTACTTCTTTTATTTATTCTCTCTTGGTAATCAACTGCTGCCTTTGAGAGGATGATAAAATTACTTTTTATTCCCACACACAAACACACACATACAATGTAATGTATCGTGACCGATTTACTCTCTTTAGAGAAGCTAAAAAGGAGAAATGCACAAGAGCACCCTTGTTTGAATAAATACTGGGCTGTCTGTATGGAATAACAATTATATGCTGAAGCTAGAGCAGATGTATGGGTGTGAATCACATAAGGGTAGGTTGGGGAATTATAATCAGCTAAACAGACCTRGGAATCAATCAGCAGTGGAAATTTYTCTCTGGTTAAACAGCAGATTTTTCTAACTATTATGGGGCAGGATGGAGAAAGTGATTTTTCAGCCCATGTTTTGCATGTGTAGTGAGTGTGAGAGTTCCTGAAGTGTAGGACTTACATTTGTGGCACAGAAATGCAAAATGARATGAGATCTGACACTGCCATTGGCAGCCACTGTTACGACTGATGAAGAAAAGTTTGTGGATCCCTTTTTTAGTAATCTGCAAAAAGTAAAGCTCTGGAGTGAGGACGAGATATGAATTCTATTTTTTCCTGGGTTTTGCTGTACCCTCTGACCTAGCTCAGATTTGGACTGGTTTGTATCACTGCCAGCTATCCAAGTGTGAGTACAGTCAGYAGAAGGAGTCAATAAAATTCCCTTTCTTTAAAAGATGAGGTCAGTTTCTGTGGCACAAATGATGCAATATAATGGTGTGTCTTCATGGGCATTTCTGATGTTCCTTTGATCTTTTCATATAGAGGCTCATCTCAAATATCTTTTGCCTACTTTTCTCCATCCTTTCTGCATTATCATACAAAAAAAAAKCATTCTGGTCATTCAGTGGCTTTCCCAGCACTGTGTTTGTGACCTGCTTACCCTTTTACTCATTAAACAGCTTTTCCTGAACCACCAACACAGACGCACTCCGGAGAGCAGAGACCAGAAACGTCAGGATGCAAATTTTGTCTACCCTCAGGTCCTTTTTCTCTTCTCTTCTTGTTGGTTTTGCATTTCACAGGTGCCGGATGGAAATGACCAAAGGWATCTGTAAGCTCAGGGTTCTGAAGCAGCCACCAACAACCTGCCAGCAGCTTCTTCCCTCAGCTCCAAGGAGGAAGCAAATGGACTGAGAAGAACAGGCCATTAGCAGTGATTGCACATCCTGACCTCTTTGATTGGGTGGCATTTACTCAGTGAGTCAGCGAGCCTTTTTTTGTTCACCTCCCTCATTTTATCTGGGTGTTTTGTGGGTAATCTCAGCTGAGAGTTAAGACAGGAAGGCAAAGAAACAGGACCAAAGTCATTGCTGGGGCACTGCGGGGAAATGTGGGGTCTTGCAGTGCTGCTCTTGCTGCTCTGATCCCTCCTCTGAGTGGAGATTTGACAGTAATGTTTGTAATTTCATCACAAATGCATTACTCTACCAAAAGATTTTATTGTATTATACTCCATCCAGGACTGAAGAAAGTTTCTATGCTATTATCCCTTCTACAGAAATTCCACATACATTACGTGCTTCCCAATAGACATGTAGCTGCTCCTGGCAGTTCAATGATTTCTCATTAAAATTAGAATTGAATTAATTAAAATAATTCCAAATAATTTGGAAAATGTATGGTATTCCAGATTTTTAAACAATTTATAAAAGAAATATGAGTCTTGTATATGATTATTGAGCAGTGACTAAGAAAATCAAGYCTATTTCTAGTGGCAACTGAAATTACCACTTGTTTCCAGTTRATCCACTGGGCATTTGTAAAGTCATATCTTAGAGAAAGTAGATTGGGCACTTACTTCTATTTCCACAATCTTTATTAGTTAGATTTAAACACTCACATTTACTCACATAAATTTACTCATAAACACATAAATTATTTCCTCATACACATAAATCACATTGATTTACTCACATAAAAGACAATTAATTGAAGAAAAGATGGTGCAATAAAAGCAGAARCCAAACCTGCTGCAATCCAACCCCAGCAGCCATCTGTGGGTTGACTGCTGTATCCTGTTTTACAGACAATATTGCCACTCCCAGGGATAGGGGATTCCCACTCCTCTGAATTACTTTTACACATACAACAAACCTGTCACATTTGGGCTCCAGAACATGACAATCTGCCATCAGCTGGAGTGGCTTCTGACTGCCAAAGAAACATATATTTATTAATGGAAATCACAAGCTTCCTTCAGAGGAATGAGTCCRCCATGAATTTCATGGAAGCAATAGGAGCCTGAAGATGACAGTGTATACTGGAAGCCTCCCCATTTATCACACTATTTCATCCTCCTGTTTTTAGACAAAAATCATGCTCAGGAAATAGTAAGGCTTGCAAATATTTCTGCTGCTGGATTAACTGGATATTATTAAGACACAGAGAGCAACGATGCAAAGAAAGGGCAAGACTTTCCTGCGGCACAGGATATAAACTGTATGTGAATACTCAAACTTTTGATGGMATTTCTAACCATTGATGCAGAAAACCCATTTACAGCACAAAGTGGAACAGGCTAATGAACAATTTGGCCACTCAGTGCTACRTGGGAGTCAGGCACTTCCTCTGTCATGGTTTAAACCCAGGCAGGCACCAAGCACCACACAGCCTTGGCTCTGTGCTAGCCCTGCTCAGCAATAACAAAAACATCTCTCTGTTATCAACAGCTTCCAGCACAAATCCAAAACACAGCCCCACACCAGCCACTGGGAAGAAAATTAACTCTGCCCCAGCCAAAACCAGCAGGCCCTATCTAAAGCATTATGAGATCAGTAAGGAGCAAGAATTCCTYTCCTGCCAAGTTGCCCTGGACAGAAATCCTGCTTCAGTAGTTACATGATACCACTTGGGGAAAATGGAGTGATACCAACTATACATCAAATRTAATTGTTTGGTTATGTAATTTTCCACAGAAGGATTCAGCATCAAAAATTCCACAGTATTTAATGCTTGAATGAAGAACCAGTTATTCAGATTAATGGTGTGCTGTGCCAAAATAACAGTAGCTGCCTCCCAGAGCTATCTGTGCAGTTAGAATATATTTTCTTCCTTCCATCCAGATGTTGATGTGATCAGAAATATCAGCCAATTTATTAAGTTCAGAAGCAGCATGGCCAAAGCTCATCCTTAATCTCTATCCCATTTCCTGGTATCCTGCCAGAAGAAATCCTGACTGCAGCAGCCCATCAGTTACTGTGGATGTCCAAAGGTGAAGACAACACCAGGGCTTACTGCTGAAGAATGCAATGTCTTATTTCCAGGGGGATTAAGAGCTGCAGATATTTTGTGTCTGATCGTTTTAGCTTCAGGTCTACTCTGTCTGCCAATTTGAGGGTCAGATCTTAATCTTCAAAGCCATCAGCAAGTTTTAATCTCTTTAATATTGGCAGAGCATCACTATCTGCACTATAGCTAAAGAGCTGCATCCTCTCAGAAGAGCAGCTCAGAGTGTCCAGGACAAAGTACACTGAGGCTGAGGACAGATGGTTTTGGCAGAGGGGCTTCACTGCTGGGTAATCTCCTCAGGGAGGTCACACACTCAGCASTCCTGAGCCATAAAACCTTGTCTCCTTTCCAAAGTTACCTGTTTGCCATGTGGAATGTTCCACTCATCTTTCTGCCACGATTCTTTTTTTCAATATCAGAAACTTAGAACTGTGAGTTTACTCAGATTTATTTACAATCTAGAATGAGCAAACCTGCTGTCATTTAAAAGTACTTGCACAATAATTAATAAATAAATTATGTTGCTTATTTTGAGATACTTTTAACTGACACGATGGAAATAAATGCAGTTAGTTCCCAGATTTAAGTGATTTTTGATACACCTGCAGACCTTTCTCSTGAAAAGCTTCTTTTCCAGTAGAACTGAGTTGATTTGAATTATAAAGTAAATTTTTCATTACAGACAAAGATTTATGTTACATATTCAGCTCCCTTAAGAAATGGCCTCTTCTTCCTTTGCACATATTCTGATGGAGATAATCCCCTGCAGCTGGTGATTCATGCTGAGATTGCTCAAGCAAGTGTTTGATGCAAGATTTACATTTGCAGTAGAGTGCCTACATTGTGTGAAGGGACTCTTGCAGAAAAATAGATTTATTTTTCCTTTATAAGCAATCAGCAGTGTTCCAAGGGGTGAGGCAATGCTGGGAGTCAGGTACCAGCATGAAAATCATCTGATCCATACAGCAGCCTCCAGTTTGCTCCATTTTTTTTTTTAATGAGGAGGAGGAAATAAAGGGGAGATGTTAARCAAAAACAACCAAAAACTGACCCCACAACTATTGCTGCATTTATTTTGCAGTTATTTTTCTGCCTTGGAGTAGGCCAACAGGAGAACTTTGCCTGTTGATATTTCTGTGATTGTTAAGGAGAGAGAGCAGAGACTGTCCCAGTGGTGCTCGCCTTCAGAGCCACCCTCCTATTTGGCCAGAAACATTGAAATAATGAAATCAGCACCACTAATTGCTGCAGCTTCATTTYCAAACTTTCAGCATTTGATGGTTTTATTTGATACTTCAGGCCCTGAAGAATCTCAATCTTCACTTTTGTAAAGTCATTAGGTCTCACTGAGAAAAAAAAATAAAATATGAATCCAAGTGCACCTTAAGGGCTCAGAGTTACAGCAAAACTATAAATGTCTTAATTTATTATTTTCTAGCTAGAKTGCATAATTTGTGATATTTACACAATAACAATTATATATATAATATATATAATATATAATAATATATAATATATATAACAATTATATATAATATATATTTAATTATTAATTATATATTTAATTTTGCTGTATCTATAACAATTTTGCCAAAGATTCTGTTCTAGATATCAAATTTTTTTCTGAGAGAACTCTCTTATAATTTAAATATGAAATGGTTTCCCCTCAAAGACACTTTGCAGATTCCAGTTTTGTGATTCACTGATGAAGGGAGTTATTTTCAATCTTTCCCATGATCTCAGTGTCATGGGATTTTTGTTCTTTGGGAGCCATGATGACACAAATAACATCAGCAATAACAAATGGTTTATCCATATTGGATTTGTGATAAGAAATCAACTCATGACTCCTGATAATTTCTTAGTGGGCAGGAGGTTTTGCTTCCAGCTGCCAGTACAAACCCAGCTGTTATCAGCTGGGGAAGGCTGCATAGACTCAACCAGAATTCAGCAGAACTGCCATTTATTTACACCTTTTCCTTGAGCTTTCTGTGTAATTTGTTAAATTACACACTCTCTCTGCTCCAGATAGTATCTGTAAAAAATGGGATCCCTTAGATTTCCTTCTATTTGACTATAAACAGGTTGTTATAGTTTGTGTCATCTCTGCCCTTGTAGCACAGCACTTGACAAAGKAAAATAATAGGAATGAGAATGAATATTGAGTGTTTATCACAAGGRGAGCCTGATTTTGAAGCCTGTAAATGTATTCATGTATCTGCATATAATGAATAAAGTTATTAATAAAGTGATAAAACCTTTAAATGATGAGGAGACTTATCCAGTGTGCAAATTCCTGATACTGCAGGATGGGTTACCAGATCTAGCTGGTGATTTCTCARCTACTCAGTGCATATAGAAAGAGAAATCTCTATCCCTCCAACACATTTCCCTCACTCCAGGCAGACTCTATGTTCAGTCTCTTTCTGTTTTGTGCTTAAATTAAGGACATCAATTTCCTGGAACGTTTCATACTAAACTGATACAGAAAAATAAACAACATTTCAAAAGAACAGCAAAGGCAGTACCAATGTGCCTGAACATTGGGCAATTGTCCATCCTCCTGTATTTTCTCCCCCCTTGGCTCAGAGTGCTTGGTCCTGCTGCTGGAAGAAGATGTTCTGCTGAAGCTGCTGCCTGTGCCACGGCATCAGAGAGAGCTGCAAGGCCACTCTGAACCTCCAGCTTCTTGGTCTGCAACTAAAAATACCMTTCTTGTGTGCAGGCTTCTGGGTCAGTGTTATCTCCCTGGAATTTGGTATCAAATGGCCCTGCCTGTTCCAGCCAGGTCACATCCTGTGCTTGCGAGCCACCAGCTTGTGTGCTAGGTGAAGTTCTCACTGTGCCTCATCAATGGCTTGCTTGTGCTGAAAGATTAATGAGGAAAATGTGGCAGTATAGGTTGATATTCATGCTGTGTTTTGGCAAAGGAGGTTATAAAATTAATAAGGGAATTGAACCCCAGAATCTGTCATAGCAAGTACCTGAAATACAGMCACCACACCAGACAGAAATTTTGCATATGGTCTTTTAATTTCTTTTTGTAGCAGGAATAAGTATCTTAGGAAAGTGTGTTATGTATTTCTCTATTTTCTACAATGAATATAGTTGGGAATTTAATTAAATTATATTTGTAAGACACTGCAAGGTGTATTTTATGAGGACAACATAGAATTGTTTTATTTTTTTCAATCTACATTTGTTGCAAATACATTTGATTTTTTTTTGTCTAGACAAGAGAACAGAGCCATACCTTACCTATCTATGCTATTTTGGTTGTTTTGAAACATGTTTTATTGCTTCAATATGTGGCCAAATTAAGTTTATTATTCTTTATGAGATCCAGGAGATTTTTAGACTGAACAATTTAAATAGTATGGTCTAAAGCATCTATAGATGGAATTAGTAATTTTATTTTGGAGACTGTTCTGGTTCACACTCAGCATGGTCCCAGATGATAAATCCTGTTGCAAAAATGTGTCATGTTTCCAATGTGGGTAAGAATATATGTTTGCAGACTGGTTTAAGGGAAGGGTTGTTTCAAATCCTTGCAAATGAGGAGGAAGAGRACAGCTTTCTTGTAACATGCTTTGCTTTTGTTTTCAGTCTCTCAGCAATTGGATGCAGAACTGGTATCATCTCTCAGGCCTCTGCTGCCAAGGTCAGCTCTGCAAGCAAACTTCATATTTGACACGTGGCTCTTCCATGCTTCAGCTATTTCTCTGGGGTATTAAAAACAATTTTTAATTAATTTAAAATAGGCTCCTGTCCAACATCAAATGTTTGTGTCTTTGGTTTGTTTCTCTGTCTCCTTTTTAACCCTCATGTCTATTGAAGCCCTACAAAGGGGCCCCCACCCTCTTACCCCAACCCCTCCTCAGCTGCCCCTTCTCCACCTCTGCTGCCCTCAGCAGGAGCTGAAGCTCTGCCTGGGACACACTGGGCTAGGAAGTTGATAAGCAGGAATTATTATTGCTGCTTTTAATGAAGGGATGGGACCCCAGTCAGGCTAAAAGGAATTTATTGCTCAGATAAACATCAGTCTCAGAGGCTGTGAGATTCAAGAGAGCGAGCAGTCGGCCATAGATCAAAATGGTCACAAGTTCTTGGTTACAAGACAATAGAAAACTTTCTAATCCAATGGACAGGTGCTACAAAATTTATTTTCTTTTTCTAACCTGTCACCTTTACTTACTTCTGCTGCAATGTGTATACTTTTATCCAATGGGCTGCTATCACACATACACACAGATGCTTCTGTTACAACTTCTAAACTCTTAGTTTGCTCTATACAGCCACACCCCTACATTATAAACCCTTCACCATCTTATCAATGCAGTTTCTCACTTATTTAAGGCATATTCTTACTGATAACTATAGAATCATAAGTTTATAGTTTTTCTGCTTAAATGTCTTTATTTTTACATCAATCAAAGCTTCTTCTAAGGCTGCAAATCAAACCTTCCTGTGTCTGTGGAAGTCTCTGTCTTTCCATTTCCCACAGAGGAACTCTTTACAGATCCCAAAGTGGCCAYGAGTAAGGTCAGAGGTGCATAAGGATTTGTTCCTCTGAACAGCTGGGGTTCCAGAATTGCTTAGAAGGTGGKGTAACAGTTGTAGGAGAGTGGTAGGATTTTGAGTCTTGGCTTAGAGCATCATTTTGTAGCTACAGTAGTTTGTTTTTTACCCCTGTCTCAGGTGTAGGATCCAAAKATTAAGTATGTATTGGTGGGTGTTCAGAACTACCTGGAAATTGCATTGTGCATTCAATTGCAAAACACAAATGTTCTGAACTCACTAGTTAGGTTTTTGTGTTTTGGCTATTGCACCCTGAGTGCTGTGGGAGTTAAAGTTTGGGTTTTGGTCTTGAGTGAGCTTGGGTTTAAGTGTTCACAGCCTTGAGAGACTGATCTAATGAGCAGTATCTATACACTTACACCCACTGACAGCTAATACACATGATCCTCTTATATTCATAAAATTGAACCAACTGAACCAACTGAAGAAAGCACTCTGGGTAAAATTTGCCATCATTTTTAAAATGAAAAAAACCACCTTGGCTTGTGAAGTGCCTGTGTTTCTTGCTTCTGTATCAYATTTTCAGGGCTCCCTGCTGCACAGGGAAGTCTGTGAGCAATCAGGAAAACTTTCTGACACTGACAGGACTCTGCTGCAGAGGTGCTGCTCTCCTTCTAAACTCCCTTTGCAAGATGCCCAAAAAGCACATAAAGAGGTTGGAAAAGAAATGCCCTGTCCAGGAGCAGTAATGCTGATGTAGATGGATATGACAGGAGCCTCAGAAGCCTCACTGTAGCAGCCATWAATGTATATATACATTATCTATATAGAATTGGAAGTGAAGAGGGTAGCTTTGAAAAAYAYAAAACAGCTGAGCTCCWGTGAGAGCATCCTCTGGACTGCTCYGKGTCCAAATTCCTCAGCTTCACTGCTCTGTGCTTATAGTGCCCTAAAAGTACAGATAATATTTCAGTTTGGAAGCCTGATACTTTCTGGCTTTATAACTCTGCAAGTTAAATAAATCCTTTTCTGCTTTATATCTCTAAGTCAATGACAAACTTCCTTTTGTAATMAGTGCAGCTGTGACAACACAGCCCTAGAACCCACAGAATGCAAGAGCTGAGCTAATGGAGTGTTAGCTGCTGGTAAAAACTGAAAGTATCTGCAGCTTTTCATATGAGCCCAAAAGTTGTCTCTTTGGTAAAAAAGATAGTTTTAATTTATGCCCTCTTATGACCCATAAAACATATCTGACAGCCAACTTTTCCTATTCCCAAATATCAATACAGAGCTGCAAATAAACCAAACCAAAATCAAACCTGAGAATGAGTCCCAGCAAGGTGAAATAAAACATACTAAAATTTAWGGAACTTAATGAGAAATCAAATGCAATTTCTTTGGCATATTCCCACACTTTCAGTTAATGCAAGCAGTAATGCTATAAATAGTCAGATATTATTGCTSTCCTCATGGGATCCAGGAGGAGACCTGTACTTCATTTTTATTCCTATATGGTCAAAACTGCCTATAAGTGAGAAATAATTTAAAATGTGGGTCATTAAAGATCTCATTCTTCTAGTAGAATATAATAAATCCTCTGAAGAGAAAGGTCTACTGCAATAACTTTAAAGATTTACTATCCTTACATATCCTAAAGATAGAAATTGATGACCAGAACCAGGATAAGGTCAATATAACATTGTAAACTCAATGAAATACATCAATAAGGATGAAAAATATAAGAAATCACTTGCTGACAAATGATGATAGGGGGCTGTGAGCTTTTTATTTCCAATGTATTGTGAAATCTACATCAAGAACTTCAATTTTGCCATCAGTTAATCAAGTTCTGTCTTACTTTACTTCAACCCTTAGCCCATAAAGCCTTGTTTAATARCAGCAGTGACATCTTCCTAATATGAAAATAAAACTTTATGAAAAGATGTTGATAAGAGGAAAGCCCTCCTGTTGAAGAACTGGTCTCCTATTAAAAGAGACTATCAATCTGTTATAGCTGTTATTCAGAAATATGGGTATTTTTTTTTTTCACTACCATAAACACACTTTGAACAATATATCTGTGTTGGACAACAAAAGAATTTTATTCATACCCAGAGAATCTTTCTGTACTATGCAATTAATCCTTTATATTCCTTGAGAAGACAGTGACACTCCCATAGAAAAGCTGGAATGGTTGCAGTTAAATGGATGCAATAGTCAGAGAAACCCAAGTCCAAAACAGTTTACATTTATATGAACCCAGATTTCTGTGACCTGATTTCTAACACTGCTGAGCTCTTTATTAGGATTATAGGTTCTATAAAATAGAACCACTATATTATAGCTACTAGAATAATAATAATAATTCACTGCATAATCAATAATCACTGTATAATAATAAGTAAATGCAAAGATTAAAGTACACTACTATCTGTAGCAGAGTAAACAAGAATCAGGTCCATCAAATCTCAGCTTTGGCCATGAGTGGCCATCAGCTGGAGCCACTGCCATGGGCAAGCTGCTGTGTGGAGGAAAGAGCCCACAGCMTGAGCTGCAGAAAGTTCAGATCTGCCTGAAGCAGGAAAGCTCCCTCCACTCATGCCCATGCCTGTCATGTCAGTGGCCAATGGGAGTTAACCCTATTAAAGAGAAAATTCACCCATAACAACATTTTCTTTAAAACTTCCCATTTTTTTGGTCAGTACCTCCTCAGGGGAGCTGCACACGAAGTTGAAATGAAAATCCTTGAAATGAGAATTCCTGAAATGAAAATTCCTGAAATGAAAATTCTCGTGTCCCCATTTGAAGTTGAAATGAAAATCCTTGAAATGAAAATTCCTGAAATGAAAATTCTCGTGTCCCTGTTAGGACAACCCTATCTATTGTGTGTGCTCATTTGTGAGTAAATGGAGAGTGCTGACAACACTGAGGAACAGAACGTGTCTGTCTGTCTGTCCCCTAAAGAAATAACCTCTCAAACTGTCTCTGCTTGTGCTACCTGGGAGAAGCATGTTAAATGAAGCACACCAGMGAATTTTTCATTTTCACAAAGCTTTTGGACTCCTTCACGACTGCTCTAGCATCTACCTCCCAAATGAGGGGAATTAATGGAGAGTTGCTCTCAGCACGGAGAGCCTGGCACTGGGGGAGCATTGTCTCTGTGCTATAGTGATTTGATTGGGGCTGCTGTCACATGTTRTATATGTTATGTTCAACTCAGCACTGAAAAACAGCCTGTGCCATTTGCTCTGCTCTCACAGACAGGGAAGCTCAAACCATTGTTCCCGGTTTGTTTTCAGTTGTTGCAGTCTCTGTGCTGATAATTTAACAGCCTATAACTTAGACAGGGATAACAGGAATATATCTTTGAAAYAATACAATGCAAAGGCACATGAAAGGATAATTAATTCTGGTTTCACAGTGCTGTGCACACCCTGACTTATCCTTTGCCACAGCCATTTASTCTGTAAAGTTCAGTAGTAATTTTGCAGTATAGATGGGCTTGCTCCATTGTCCCATAAATTAGAGATATCCTTCTGGGCTTCAAAGGACTTTGGRTTCAGYTTTAGCACACTTGTCATCTCGRGATCTCAGAGTGTTTTGTAATTATACCTAAATAAATCTTCCCCGTGTCTCACTCTCCTGTAAGTAACAATTCACTTCTCCAGAAGGAGGGTAGAATTTGGAGGCAGACAATAAGAGGAATGCAAAGCTGGCTGTAGTCCTCTCTGGTGGGTGTATGTGCTAAATCTCATTTGTGTTTGCTTTGCTTTTGCTCTCAGACTGAGGAGGAGTAGGAGGGATGTTTCAGACATCTGAAGTTCACTTTTCTCACCTCCATCAAAACAATAGACATACACCCCCAAGCTTTAAGTGCAAGAAAAAAATCAGTCACAAACCTGCTACATTTCCTTCAGAAATGCAGAATGTTGTTGGAGAAGGAGGAACACACAAATCTACAAATATTGTGGGTTTACAAATCTTTGAAATACACTCCTGATAGATCAGGTAGGCTATCAATGCCTGCTGTGTACATTCCTGGCATGTATCCCTGTCTTACAGCTGGAATCTGAAAGCTCTTCAGTCCTCCCAGGGAATTTTCCAGATTATCTATTCTGTTATTTCCAGTAACTGTTAGTTTGTTTATTTTACTTKGCGATTCCTTCTCTTCCTGCTTTTCTTACAGTCCAGAAATATCTGCATCGTGAGTGGGTTCCTAGTGCTTAGCTTGTTCGTTCTGGGGGTTAAATCATCCKTGCCATTCTATACGAGTTTCAGTCCTTCTCAGTTTTTCCTTTTGTCCTCATACAGCTGCACCAGCCACAAGCACCGCCTGATCGAGACCATTCAAGCCCCCTCTTTGAAATTCAACAGCAGTCCGGGTGCTCTTTGGAGGGGTGAATTCTGCTGGCTGACACCACTCCAAAGGAAGAAGAAATTCTTMTCCTGGCCAAGCACTTGCTTATAGTATTTGCAGGCAGCACTGATGAGGGGGAGAGAAGGATGCATCTGACTCCATCTTATCAGAAGGCTAATTAATTACTTTATTATACTATATTATTCTATATTTTATTACATTACATCTAAACTGAATCTGCCAAGCACTCAAYTGCCTGAATCTCATGACTGTCCACTGCCAGTCCTGACACACACACACGCACTTGGCCCTGACAGGCCAAGGAAACAAAACCCCATCACTCTGGGTAAACAATCTCCATATTGCATTCTACTTTTGCACAAACACAGGCACAGCAAATAAGATAAGAATTGTTTTTCCTTTCTCTGAGGTTCAGAGAATGTGAAACCCAGGAATGTTCTTGGGAAGATGTGCCTTGCATTTCTCTGTGAAGAGAAATGTGACTACACTTGCTTGTTCTTTTAACATAGGCTCATGTAAAGAGGAAGGACTGACATTATTTTTGTCAGAGTTTTGCCTGATTTGGTAGGATACAGAGGCTTTTCTCAGCACAGAGCCCTGCTGTGCTAGGCACTGGATACCTGTATATGCCTGAGGACAAGTCCCAGCCTTGAAAATCTTGCCCTTATTAAAACTGAATCCACAGAAGGTGTGGGAAAATGTTTCCGTAAGCAAACAGGGTGACTATCATTGTGTGTAAGCTCAATTTCTTCCTTCAGCTCATTGAAAAGCAYCCCTGGCAGGGGTCAGGAGGGGAGGGCAGCTCAGGTTTCTCCAGTTTTCCGTGGTGGTTGGTGCAGAGGCACTGATGGAGCAGGAGACACTCCATGGGACCCTTTCTACTGACGTGCCTGTCATCTGCAATGTGGCATGGGGGCTTTCCCCACCTGGTACCCCTKCCCCTCATCACCCCCTTGTGTGTAKGGTCATGGAGGGAGGGAGGAGGGCTGGTGCTCCCTGGATTCACAGGGGAATGGAGGGGAGCTGAGCTCTCATGTGCACGGTGTGATGGGCACAGCGAGTGCAGGGGCTGTCTGTCTTGAAGAAYACAAGATCTTTGATCTTTGGGGGCACTTGGTCTTGGTCCCACTTGATCTTTGGGGGTCAAATGGCCTCTCACTGCCCTTAGACAGGACAAAAATTATTTGGGCCCATCACTGTGTCACTGAGTGCACTCACAAAGGAGTAGAAAAAGTTTTAGGGCATCACGATCTAAAGGAAAGGAAGAGCATGAAGGACTGATGGASAGAGATTTATGTGCAAAGTCTTGTTGTTGGAGAAGGAGGAACACACAAGCCAAGATTTTTTTTTTTTTGGTCTAATTAAAATCTTAACATRTTAACTAATACACAACACGCAGTTAATTAGTTGCAGTGCAGTGACAAAACACAAATATTCACACTCCAAATTATCTAATTAATATAAAATAAGCTCTGCCTGGCTCATTCACTGGGTGAATGGTTTATCACCCTGAAATCTTTAGTACCATTCTGTGTCTGTACTTCACTGGACTGCTCTGGAGGCTACTGCTGTCCTCCTGCATCATTACAGCAGGGCTATAAATATGTCAGAATACACAGAGTCTCAGCTTGCTGCTGCTATCAGTGTAAAAATCACTATGCCATATGGCTGTAACATATGATTCTGCCATGTGATTTTGCTCGGCTCTCAAACTAAGGGAAAATAAGGTTCAGCTACACAAGCTGATAGTAGGATAGCCCTTAAAGCATAGTGCTGGTCTCAAAGACCTCTCAATCATCCAGCCCTGCTTAAAGGTAGTCACCTCCAGACAGGAGTTTTCCCAAGTACTTTTTCCATGTCCCTTTCCATTTCTGTTCTAGAAAGCAGGTGTGCTGTGCTAGGCAACTTCTTACCTCAATGTCTAGGTTTGGAAAGACAGGAGTTTGCTAAGGGAGGCAGGAGCCTCTCCTGAAATGGAGAATGTAAACCCTCCCCACCCCTCTGAATTGCTATAATTTTCAATTAAGGGGCTCTCAGGCAAAGATACGGGAGCAGGAAATAACAGTTCTTTAATAGGGAAGAAAGAAAAGAATAAAATAAACAATGCAGTCCACTAGAACAACACTGACAGAGTCAGAACCCAACCTGACACCCTGTGGGTCAGGGTGTTGGTGGTAGTCCGATTGGAAATGTGGCTGCAGTCCTCTGAAGTGTCAGGTGTGGTTCTGTTGGGGCAAGGAGGATCTGTAGAGAAGGATGAGGCAGCTGCTGTTCCTCTAGGGAATCCCGTGGAGAAAAAAAACCAAACAGGTGTTCCAGAATCTCAGATTATATCTGGGTAGCAATGCTCGGCTCCTCCCTCTGGGCTCACATCTCACATTGGGATGTTATAGTTCTTATCAGTGTGCACTGACATTCAATAGTCTGTTATCAGCAGAGGTCCCCTCCCAAGGAAGGTGTGAATGTGGTCATTCAAAGAGAGAGATAAGGCAAACTGCCCACTTGACAAAGGTATCTGCTATACAGATGGTAATGGAAAACATCTTGCATGCAATCTTCAACACTCAATCTCTGAGCTGAGCAAATAGTTGTGACCACCTCAGTWTGAAACCCATCACTGGCTGACTAATGATCACAACCACCACAGAGTTTAATCTCCCTTTTGATTATTGTTAGCTGTTCCTTACTTGTAACAAGCTCAGGGAATGCCCTCTTTGATTTGGTAGAATATGTGTGTTTCAAATGCTGMTATTACCACAGGGATTGGGGTGCCTTAAGGCAAAATGAAGTCATGCAGCTGTAGACCTGCCACATCTGTCATAGGCTGAAACAATTAGGAACTTGGGCATTACAGATTTTTATCTGAAAACTGGATGGAAATTAATCTATCTCATGGGTGCCTTCTGTAGGAAAGAAAAAGCTTGTTGAGTCTGATGGAGTTTGTGAGGTCTGTGGTAAGAACTATGTAACAAAAAAATTTATATTCTGAGGTCTGTGGCAAGAACTGTGTAACCAAAAAATCGATATCAGCATCATTAATTAGTGCCCTCGGCTAATGAAATAATTATTCAATCAGAACTAAGCAAGTGTATGCAAATGCAGGATTTCAGGTGACCAGCACATTTTCTAATCAGTTTGCACAGTTGAACAAAGCCCTTCTGTCTTTAAAAACAGGAACCAGGATGACTATTTGCAAAATAAAAGTTCAGCACAATTAACAATTTAAAAAAAAGGTTACAAAGTAATTCTGTTCAATCTAATGATTTTATTATAATATTTGCTGGTTTTCAGAAGCTTAACTTCATCTTGTGGATGCCTCAAATCCTTGTCATTTGTTATAACAAGAAAGCCTCTCCCTCTGACATTTCTGCYAGGAAACATGAAATCTGTGAACCCCAAATYCAAATAAAAATCTGTGWACCCCAAATCCAAATAAAAATGTCAGCATCTTTTTTTTCTAGCTTGTGACTATTAATAGAACGTATTGATCTTAAATGCTTGACTCAAGAACTCTGAAGGCTTTGGGTTGACCCTCATGGTTAAGACTGTTCCCCCTCCAATACAGAAGTAGAGTTCAAAACCCTAGAAGAGAAACTAAAAACCAGAAACTTCCATAAATTCTGGCAAAACAAATGATTGTTTCTAGTAGTTATATATATTTTTTGGGCCCACCCTCTTTTTTTTCTTATGAATATGAAATACAAGGAAAAAGAAACATCTAAGGTTTAATGCTCTAGCTCTCTGTCAATAAACATCCAATTGTAATAGAACACACCTGTCATGCCTCCCTATAAAGAGCAGAGCTTGGCTATAAAATAACTGATTGTCTGTGCCTTGTTTCTTTTCTGTCTCTGTAAGATAGGAACATGGAAGCATCAAAATGTGTAAGAACATTTCAGTTTGCTTTGTAACCTGCAATGTATTTGCATGAATTCAATTAGAGTCTCATTCATCAAACACARTGTAGCTCTTGAGAGGTGACAGATCAAGCTCTGGCAATCACAAACATGCTGAGCTTTGCCCAAATTATTGTAAAGGTTTCTTGCACCTCCAGTTTCTTTCAGGAGTCTTTGACTTCCAATCCAAGTGTCAGCCAACCAGCTCTCAGTACAGAGATTAAGTAATGCACAAATTAAGGGTTTGAGGCTGAATCTAACCCTTCTGAAATAAATGGCAGCACTCCCCGTGGCTCCAGAGGGAGAAAGGTCCTCTGCTTTACTTCWCTGGCTGATTGCAATCCTCCCAGGATGGTGCAGAGAGAACTGCCAGAGAATTCATAACATCACAGAGCCCTTGTCTTACTGCAAGGCTTTTTATCATCACACATTCAGCCTCAGCCCTAGTCATAAATTACATGCTTTGTAATTGATGCATTAGTAGTGGGAATAGCTGGATGGGAAGTTTTTAACTCATCAGAGGAGGCAGCTTCAGGCTGGAGAGTTTTGTGCTCAGGATGAAGAGTTGGTTCATTTATCTCAGTCAACTCAGTCAAATAATCTCCCTCAKGGCTGTAACAATAATTAGGAACAAGGAATAAAAATCTGTAAAGTCCTAGCAGCTAGACTAAGGGACAAATATGGAAGGTGTGCATTTACTGATGCAAACTCCAAATAACATTAAACAGAGAGCAGAACATTCAGGAGATGTAACTCCATGTTCTCTGACTTGGGAATGCAGGCACCATCAGGACCATGAGCAAAGAGTTGAGTGGTTTTTTTGTGTAACAACACCAAACTTTTCTGCTCTGCAGAGTGGTCCCTCATCATACCTTGGATAAAGTGACTCATGGCAGCTCTTGGAGGCAGTTTTATCTGTCACAGTCACTGGGAGCCTCTGTGGAGTTCCATGCCATGACAGACACCTCACACACACCTGATACATTCCCTGCCATATCCCTGAGCTCTTCTCAAGAGTAATTTSTTGCATGGAAATGAGACTTCTGGGAATTCTCTGTGCTGCTTTGGCTCTGTAGCTGGGATAGAGTGTATGAGTCAGCCAGGAGCAGTCCAGACATTTTCCCTCTGGTTCAGAATTGAGTCTGGAGTTCAGTTTCTGTGAGGATTTCAGACAGACTGAGTTCCTCCTTCTTTTTCACATTTSGATTGTAGGTAGCTCTCTGGTCTGCTTTACTTTGTTTGCCTGAACCAACCTTCCTTAGAAAGGTGATTCTGCAAGAAACTGCAAGTAGGTTCTGTAATGTCATATTAATCAACTAATCACAAGGTTTTCAATAAAGGAATGAGGAGAGAAGAGGTCTTTTAATAATCCTTTTTTTTCTTCTTCTTCTTCTGGGCAGGGGGATCAAACCCAAACACATTAGAAGGTTTATCCAAAGGTAATTTTTTGGGTCACAGACCCCAGCTTCTTAGTTAATGTAGAAGTGTATAGAATGTCCTGAACATGTTTAGGCCTCACAAATTTTGAGGTCATTCTGTTATTCATAGATAAATAGTAAATCTGAATTTAGAACAATTAATCACATCCACTTAGTGTCTTCTAAAAATGGTCTAAATATGTGTACCCATATATTTATGTACACATATATACATGTACATATATAATTATGTATGTACACATATATATGTGTACATATATATACATGTACATATATATTTATGTATATATATATAATATTATATATATTTATGTATATATATATAATATTATATAAATATAATTATATATATAATATATATGTACACATATATTTATGGCACAAAGGATGACATATTTAAGCAGAATACTTTAAAACCAGACCTACCCAAAAGAAACTCCCAATCAAACAACAAACTACTTTGGGAGTAGAAGAACCTCTRTGGTTGTTCCTCAAATCCTCTTAACTGCATAGTTTTATAGATAGTACCATGTTTAGCCATGATGCAAAATATATTCTATAAATTGTAAGCAGCAATTAATTTTTAAAGCAGAAAATAGATGTTTTCTGTACTTGTAATTTTTGGGTTTTTTTTTTTTTTTCATAGCACACAGAATGGTGTAGCATGGATGAAAAGCCACTCTCTTGTTTCTGGTGTATTTTGTCTTTTCCCCAAGCAGACAAACGTTGGTGAAATGCCTTCTTCATCCCCTGTGTTACAATGTTCTGGCGTCCTTTCTGCAGCAATATTAACTTCATACTCATGTGAAATAAATCTATAAATGTCCATACTTACTGTACACATCTCAAAGAATAGTCATACAAATTATTCTTCCCCAAATCTTTCTCCCATTTATCCTTCTGAGTTCCCTTCCCTCGTTCTCACATCCCCCTTTCTTTCCTCTWTATTTTCTCTGTTCCTTTAAAATGTTTTCTTTCCAAGTGAAACCAAACAAAAYTGTCAGCCCACAATGGTCTTCTGCATTTGTGTTCTGTCCTTTGTTAAGGGGAATTGGAGCAGGGGGTGGGCTTGGGCTTCTATCCAGGAAAAAGGGGGAAGAGAGGCACTGAGGATCGYTGCCAAGGACTGAAGCCGTCCCCAACCTTTTATTTAAGAGAATCTCTCGAATTTCTTTCTACCTCTCATGGGGTAAGCACTTTTAGGTATCAATTACTGTTATTATTTACCTAGGGAGTGTGTGCATGGCATCTGGCATAGTTTGGAAATGTCAGTGCTCCTGTAAGTTTCATTCACAGGAATTGCCTAGGTAGCCTCTCCATAATCAGATTCTTTAAGATTTGAAGGTTTGTTGGAAACCAGCTAGGGAACCATATGGTATCTGCACGTTTCAATGCTTGTTTGGGTACTCGGAAGCGGATTTATTTCACTTTTTTTTTTGTGCTTTCCCCTTTCGTGGAGGACTTTCTGGACCAGAAAAATAGCAAAGGCAGAGCTGGTAGAAGATGCAGCACGACAAGGGGCTTTGCCAGCTCCGAGCCAGGAAGGGGAAGTTGGCTGAGCTGCTTTTCTTTCTCTCTCTCTCTCTTTTTTTTTTCCTTTTAAGCAGGGCTAAGGTGAACTCCTAAGCAATTGTGGAGAGAGGCCCCACCTCTCCCAGCCTGATCTGCAGGCTCGGGTTACTCTCTCCTGCCTGGTTCTCAGGAGCCCACAGAGAGCTTCACGCCTGCTGCCGCCCCTGCCTTCAGCCCGAACCTGGCAAAATAACTCCCTCTGTAGAGTTCAGACCTTATTTCGGGAAGATTTGCTGGTCAAGGATGGAGTAGCACCACTTGAGAGGAGATTCAGCAACCAGGCTGCTGCGAGCAGTGGCTGAGCAATATCACCCTATCCACTTTTTTATTTTTTTTTCTTTTTTTTTTCCAAAATCGGGAAAATCCGYGTCTTCCCTGGAGGAGCCGTCAGGGGCAGGACTCTGGCAGTGATGGCTCTGACTTCACCTGCTTCTGCAAATGAGTCACGGAGCGTTATAGAAAGCAAGGACCTGCCAAGTCTCATTTCTTGGAACTGAGTGGAAATTTCAGCAAGCAGCTGCTCTTTCCTCGTCTATACTTTTCCTCCTGCAGGTTTCTTGGAGAGGGCCTGGAATCCCAGAAACTTTGTAGCAGAAAGGACCTGTTGCTCCTTTTTGATAGCCGCGGCTCGGTGGAATTAGCTGTTTGGTCCRGATATGATTCTAATCTTCCTAAGGGATCTTGGTGAAGCCTGGAAGGAGCCTCTGGAACGCAATTAAGCAGGTGTGTAATTCTTTCTGGATTGGCAATTGAATCCTATAAAAAATCAGGAACGGAACCTCAAAAATCAGGAACAGAACCTCAAAAATCAGGAACAGAACCTCAAAAATCAGGAACAGAACCTCAAAAATCAGATTAGCTCTCCTATACACTACATGAATAGAAGTTCTTTTCATATGTCTGATGCTGTCAAAAGATTTATGCTTTCTAGCTTTTCTCTGGAGTCACATAAGGCAAAAAACTGATTTGAAASAGAAATCAGTGAAACCAGATTCTCGCGGCACAGCCGGGTTTGAGGAGGGGAAGTGGCTCATTATAGCAATCCCGGCTGTGCTAACAGTGTAGCTGCGAGGACTTTGGCTACCTGCGATCCGATAGGGACCATTCCCCTGCGCCGAGAGCGAGAGCCACGTGTAAATTGTCGGAMCGCGGTGCCAGATGGAAACAACATAAACAGCTGGGAGATTTCATCCGGCATTTCCAGCGAAGACGGGGGGGACTTTTGTTCTCGTAGACCGCTCGTTCCAAAGGTGCTTTAGCTACACCCACTCCTGCCGGGAAGGGATGTTGCTTTTGGAGTGTGGTACGTTTTGTGTGGGGCCTTGGATTTTTTTTTTTTTTTTTTTTTTTTTTTTTTTTTTTTTTTTGACTTTTAACTCCGCGCCTTTCAGCCCGGCTCGGGGCGCTGCTCTCAGCCGGCTTTGCACGCGTGAGCCCTGCAGGGAGCGGGAGAGCCGAGGCGGCGCGCAGGGCTCCGTGCGGCCGCTCCGCCGGTGCGGGGGCTCCGCGGCCCGCCCCGGCCCCGCGCTGGGAGTGGAGCTGGAGCTGGGGGGGGCGGGGCGGGAGCCCGGCAGAGGGAGCTCGGCTCCGCTCGGCTCCGCTCGCCGCGGCTGCTCCGCTGCCGCCCCGCTCCCGCACTTTGCTGGAGCCCCCTCGCCCCGCCCGGACCCCGCGGTCCACCGCCGCCCCCGGCTCGGCAAGAAGGACTCGGGGCGAGGTAAGAAGGGCTGGCGGGGAGCTGCTGGGGTTTCCCCCGGCGTCGAGCCCCCTTTGGGTTGTCCGCCACCCAAAGCGGCGGGCAGCCGGAGCAGGGCGGATTGCGGGCCTCCCCCGGGGATGGTGTGGCTGCTGCAGCTTTTTCCCAGCCTGGCTGTACACCCGCGAAGCCCTCGGTGTGTATGTGTGTGTGTGTGTGTGTGTGTGTAGGTGTGCGTGTGCTCTCCCGTGCCGCTGCGTTACCGCCACACCTGCCCGCGCCCTCGCCGCGGGCTCGCACCGGGCTGGGCATCCCCGCCGGGGGCACCGTCCGTGCCCTCCTTCTCTCTCCTCCTGCCATCGCCTTCTACCAGGTGACTCGCCTCTCAGTCCTTACTGGGGTAGTTTTTCCCCCTCTCAGTCCTTACTGAGGTATTTTTTCCCCCCTTTCAGTCGTTACCGGGGTCCTCTCTCATCTTACTGGGGTATTTTCCCCTCTATCAGTCCTTACTGGGGTCCCCCTCTCAGTCCTTACTCTGGCGGTTTTTTTCCCCCCTCTCAGTCCTTATCTTGGGGTATTTTCCCCCCTCTCAGTCCCTTACTTGGGGTATTTTTCCCCCCCTCTCAGTCCTTACTGGAGGTATTTCCCCCCCTCTCAAGTCGTTACTGGGTTCTCCTCTCAGTCCTTACTTGGGGTATTTTCCCCCTCTCTCAGTCCTTACTGGGGTATTTTCCCGCCCTCTCAGTCCTTACTGGGGTATTTTTCCCCCCTCTCAGTCCTTACTGGGGTATTTCTTCCCCCTCTCAGTCCTTACTGGGGTATTTTTTCCCCCCTCTCAGTCCTTACTGGGGTATTTTCCCCCCTCTCAGTCCTTACTGGGCTATTTCTCCCCCGGTGGTTCGGCTGGCTTCCCGTCTCTGTAGCTGGGTAGCGGGCGACAGCAGCTTTGGGTGGGATAATCCTGTTGAATGCCCGCGTTCGTGCGGYGCTCTCCCCTGCTGTCTCTCGTGTCCCCCCGCCGTTCAGCCCTTTCGTTCTCTCTCCGGTAACTTTCCCTGCCTCTTTCTGCCCCTCTCATGGCCGKGACACGCACTCCYKAAGGCRCTGCCGRCGTGCGAGTGACCTGGGCACACCTYGGAAACGGGTTGGGGGCATTTTGAGGAATAATTTAAGGTGCTCCTGCCCCCCACCGTGACCTCAGTAGGGCTGCATTGTATCCACGAAAACCGAGATGTTGCAGCTTCCACTAAAGCATAATTTCAAGCTAGCTAGCAGCAGGCAATAGAAGAAAGGGTGGAACAGGTTTTTCTCAAGGATGTTGTTTGAGGAGCAATCCTCCCACTCAGAAATTGTGCTTTGCCTTGGCTGGTGAATCTTGTACCCTCCAGAGTGGTGTGACCTTTGGTGGAGTCTGCTTTGTTTACTTGAGGTGAAGTGCTGGAGGTAAAAGTATTGCTCCTCTGCATCGTGTCTGCTGAAATATTAACCAAGTGATGGATCTCGCATGCCTTCCCAGCATAGATCATGTTTTAATTACTCTTCTCCTTCATCATCAAAAATGTGTCCTCCTCCCTTCCTATGGACTGTCTTCCTTCTCGTTTGTGATTGTGCAATGTCTAGATGTCAGCTACAAAAGTTGCTTGCATAGGAGAACACAAAAATGACCATTTTTTGTCGTTAGCAACTGGAAACACTTAATCAGCATGGTGTGGCCGGTCTCCTTTCCCTGGAATACCCATGGAAACACTGCCTTGTGAGGAGGAGAAACCTCTCCAGGGCCAGGCTTGCAGYGAGTTGGTGATTCCCTCTCAGGGAGTTTYGGGGTCTCTAGCTGGTCACAGTGACTCTGAGATAAGTTAGAAAGTCTCTYTTCTCAGCTCGGCAGTYGAAGRAGGAGTCAGAACTCTTCATTTCTCAAGGTTGTTTATTGWATCTTATCTTTAAAACTCTTTCTCCTGYCCWGCYRAGGTCYRYYCAGCARGACAGTCAGAGGCACTCTGCCTGCCCCCGGGACAGTGTTATCTTTTTATACTAAAAACTATGTGTACAATATTTACAATTACTTTCTAATACTTATCATCTATGTTAGACAGTGAGCTTCTRCTCTAAACYAATMTAAAAGTGCCAACATCACAGSAGAAGAAGGAGGCCAAGAAGAAGAAGGAGAAAGGCTGGACACACTTAGATTCYTCTATCTTGYCTCTTGACCCCCCATTCTAAAACCTCTAAAAAATTTATTTTTCSCTTTGTGATAAATTCRCTATCATTCTACYTAAACTTTCGTGGCTTGTAATTCTTCATACAAGGTTGGTARTTGTTTTWTCTTAGGGCTAAATCAAAGGCACGGGGGTCTTGGGCTCTGTCCTAAGGTCTCTGAGCCCTCCAGAGGAATTTCTTGGGTTCTGACAAGGGAGAGGGCGGTGGGGACTGCAGAGATCTCGCAGAGGTGTAAGGGAGACGCCCCACATCTGCTCCTGATTCACAGTTCACAGGCAGTGTGGCATTATTAGCTCTCAGGTGAGGAGATAACTGTGCTCAAGGCTCCACACGAGCACCCTGTGGCTGTCCCTGCTTTTTCTGGGGAGCCAGAGGAAATGGAAATGGCTCTGGATTTGGGTTGTCCAGCTGGCTCTGTGCTGTCAGGCACTCATGGAGGCTGTGGCGTTGAGTTATGCCTTCTCCTAGCTCTGAGTGCTGGTTTCTGGGTGATTCTGTGATTTTGAAAGCAGACAAAGCGTCCCATTCGATTTATTTGGAGGGAGGTAACACCCCAGGAGCAGCAACASCCAGTAATGATTAGGTGCTAGTTATATACAGCAGTAATGGAGAGGGCAAGATTAATCTGAAGTGACTTCTGCTGTGAAATGCACAGATGGAAAAAGTTTTCCACTTGGTGACAACTAAATTCTTAAAAAAGGGTCGACTTTTTTTTTCTGTCCATGGTCCAGCTGTAAATGGTGAATCAGTCACATTAAATACTGCATTTTTTCCCCTGTTGGTGACAGCTTATTAAAATCTAACATCTGAAGTCAAATAGTTGAAGCCCCAAGGGTCAAAATAGATGAAATATATAAGAATTCTTCAGTTACTGTGGGGAGATAAGAGAAGACTTGAAGTCCACACACCAATAAAGCACTTGCTAACTTTGGTTTCAGTGTCTACCACTTGTTGCTCTTACATTCCTGGTTACAGCTCCTGCACCTCTTCTCATACAGTGAATGACTGCTCAATGCACRAGATTTTTYCAAAGACAGRTTTTGGCTGTGCCAGACAGAAAAAGGAAGCCCTTTGTGACCCMTCCAGTCTCCWCTCTCTGCTGTGGGGCTGGTGGCCAGAAAGAAAAGACATTTAACACCTTGGAGTTGTTGCTTACAGTGCAGCCTGATCCTTGTATCTCCATTCCAAGTATATTTTTCAATGTGAAAATTCRGTATATAAGAGGCTCATTTCTTGTATTCAGTGCTAGTTCTCTAATTTTTCCATTCCTAAATGCTTCAAACCAGAAGAAACTAGAATTCCTGCTTTTGGGGAGGGGCTGTAACTGGTGCCATTTTATCTTAACTCCAGACTTGGAGTCTGATTCATCTGCCAATTTATTCATCCAAAACAATGACATTCTGTCTTGTACGGTTTTATTTTCTGATTTAACCTAGGATTTTCAGTTTTCTGCCCAAGTTAGATGATGAACTTTGTTTTGCCACGAACTTCATTTCTCCCTGCTGCGCCCGTAGAGGAATTTAGGCGTAAAGTCAYTGAAAGTTTCACCAAAGTCAGTGACGCTGGTTTGGGCGTGTGTAGAAAACATTTGCAAAGCTGTTTATAAAACAGTGTTCTGCAGTCACTGCAGGGGAYTGTTGAGACAAGGTGTCTTTTACAGCTGTGGACTCCGGGAGAGTCACAGCCTGCTTGGAAGGACCATGATGGTGCGGGAAGAAACAACCTCCACATCTGTTTTGTGAGGAAGGACTCTTTTAATCTTTCTTTTTTTTTTTTTTATTCCCCTCCTAATTTTGTGTGTCATTGACACTGGGGGATAAGAAATGAATCACAAATGGAAATGTTGTTAGCATTAGCTTTTTTAAGATCTGTTTCATTTTGAGCTGTGGCCGTGAGCCTGCAATCACTAACGCATGGCTTTGATTGTAACGTCAGTTTTRGTAACATTTTAAAATTTTAGCCAGCTCAGGGCCTTGAATTGCTACTAGTTGAACGCTTCCAGTCCTTTCTTCCCTTCCACTGTCTCGGTAATTAAAGTTAGGCATGCTGTGAATCTCCACAGGGTTAAGATCTGACATGGAAATAGCAAATTACAAATTACTTTCTTTGCGTTTATTACCTTTGTCTTTTGATGAACAGACTTCAGCAACCTTGAACAGACAAAGTTAGCAGATGTCTCTGGCCTCAAAGGTGCAGAGTTAGCGTTTTCCATGAAGTTGTCCATTTCTGTGGGATTTTCTGTTGTGTAGTTTCTGATGCATGACAGGCATCTTCATTACTGTGGTGGTGTGACAGGGGATTCTTCTTGCCTTTGTTCTCACAGCCTCACTCCTGTKGTCACTTTGACCAACCACGGAAATTGTTAGCTTCTCTATAAAGCTACAGAGGAAAAAAGAATAGCAAAACCACCAACATAAACACAAAAATGATTATTTAAGCATTCTCCTGGAATACTGCTAAAACTTCGAGGGTTTCAACAGAATAATGAGTAGAAATTAATGATTTTAGGAATGGTATCTGTTGAGTGAAGGTAGGTGTTATGGATGTCYAGTAACTTAAAAAAGGTTTCATACAGATAACGTGGTTGTTTGGGTTTTTTTGTCTTTTTGTTGTTTTGTTTCATTATTGATTTTGTTTTGGGGTTTTTGTTTGTTTTCTTTTTAAGAATGCATTGGTTTTACATGAAAGAGAGGATTTGTATTTWAAAAAATCCAAAATGTTGCAGTTCRTGGATTTTCTGGATTTTACAGATTACCCCTGAAGATAGGGAACACCTGATTCCTTTCAAGCTTTCCATGAGTGCAGGGGAGCGGCATTCAGCTGGCTTAATTGTGAAACTGCCAGAGCTGGTTCTTGGGGCTGGAGTTTGCTGTGGCTGCTTCAGACTAAATGTAGTACAGGTGTTTCTCTTTATTATCTSTAGCTCAGCAATGTTTATAACTGGAAAATAAAGTAGTGACTCCTGGCGGATTTTTATTTATTACTTTGATTTCTGCTCCTGCATGTAAAAACGTTTTTCAAGAGTTGACCAAGTAGAAAATCAGGCACTGGGATTACTGCTTCTCCCATCAGTTCTCTCTTCTCCTCCCCCTCACCCTCCAGATATTGGCTCAATTGCAAAGAGGAGCTGAARGTGAGGTGTTAGCAGCACCTGCTTSTTGTCCATTAGATAAACCCACACCCATTAGCAAATGGTTTTTAACACCCCCTCCCCAAAACAGCTGCATCAAACTTGTTCTAAAAACCATGAGAAATACCTGAGCTCACAGAAGTTTGTTTGCTCCTCAATACTTGCAGATACCTGGTGAGATACAAGATTATCCCAATTTTGTCAATGTTTTGCCCTCAGGTAGACTTTGATCTTGCTCTGTTCTGTTCTGTTAAAGGTCCTAGTGAATTGTCTTTCACCTGAAATGTGAACTTTGGTTAATGAGCACGTTCTTTCAGTCTGGGGTGGTTGAGAGYGCTCAATTCAGCCTTCTGAATGCTCCTTTCATGAAAACTGAGGACTTTGCTCTTCCTTCTTCCGAGGCCACTGATCTTTTTATTTGTTTCCACAGTGTGTCTGAGGTGTAGTCTTCTCTATTTCCTGAGACAAAGACCTCTTTGTTTCCAGTGTAAAATATAATTTGAAGTAATTAGCCTGAAGAAAGCTTTTTGTTCCCTACTCTAAAAGGGATTACGAAGACACTTGGTGTTTCTGGGTGCTAGGTATCTGGTTAATGCAGGGATTCTCTTAAGGGTTCAATGCCTGTGAGAATCCCAGTGTACATCATAAAAATATTTCTGAATGAGCTGTTCTATTACTCAGAGCATGTGAATGTGAGACCTTTGTAAAAGGAGTGAGACATTCATCTTATACATTGTCTTATGCACTCAGATACATGGAGAACTCGATGATCTGGCAAGGATAATGCAAGGAAATTGAGTTACATCATGAGGAGTTTGTGTTATCRTGTGGCAATAAAATTTAGCTTGATGATCTTCTGTGCCATTTAAAAAATGGCGTGGAAAAGTCAACTATTTATTCTTGTGCCTCTAAAGTAATTTTCAGCTTTGCACAACATGTCTTGAGAAGGCAATGARTGCATTGTACTGCCTTCAGCTGGAGATAAAAATATACATCTGTGTTTCACATTCAGAACAGGCTGCATATGAAATACATGTGTTTTCTTCTTTCTCTTCAATCTCATCTCAGACTCGCTTTTCCCAAAGTGGAATTATTTATTCTCTGCTCCACTTCCAGCATTATTTATTGCTTTGCAATGCTTCCTGCTCTCTCACAGCCCTTAGTGTAATGTTTCAACTTTGTTTCCTTCTCTTCCTGTGCTCAGGGATAAAGCCTTGTCCGGGGCAGAGGGCTGGGAGCTGGAGGATGGGATCTGTTTCTGTTTTAGCAGCAAACTTCGTTAAGGCTAATAAATCTGGGCTAACTGGTAATTAGCCTCTTGGTGCTGTCTCACGCAGAGAGAGGGCAGGACATCGTGAGGAATCTGGACTTTGCACCTCGGTGTCTCTTAGGTGAGTCACCCCTGGGTGACAAATGTCCTGCCCCTGCCAAGAAGCAGGCACAGCTTCTCCACTGCAGTCACTGTGTCCCTTCCTTCCCGTGGCTGCTCAAGGGCTGCAGCACTGAGAGCCTTGTCCTCAGCTTGGGTTTGCCTCTCCTGCTCAGCCTGGCCCTGGGTGAACCCTGCAGCTTTTCCTTCCCTCTCTCCTTGCCTCAGCCACGTTTCTCCACCATCTTCCATATCCTACTGCTGAGTCTTGATAGAACTTTAACTCTCCYGCTCTTTATTTTTTTTTCTCTTCTGTTTCTTTGTTTAACCCCTATTTTCCCTACCCTTTCTGTTTTACATCACTCTTTAATTGCACATGCTCAGCTTCATGACACTTGCAGTAAAGCTTTTGCATACTCAAACCCCAATTCTTTCTCTCCTTTTGGGTCCTTTATTCCAATGTCTTCTCTAAAGCATTTCAGMTCCACTGTTCTCAGTGGGAAATGTGGTGTGTGAAATTATAAGGATAGTCAAGTCTTTGTGGGTTAAGTCATGTCTTCCCTACAATGTGTGTGCTTTGTCAAGGCAGTAATTTTAAGCTCTCATCATGCAGCTCTACAACTCCAGACCTTGCAGGGAGGTGTTAGAGTGTGTGTAGGCATTTGTTTTCCCTGTGTGAGTGAGGTGTCTAATACACATCCAAAAAGCCTCTTCAATAAAGAGTCTTACTGAATGTGACTGTCAGATATTCTCAGAAGTGCCTTGGATACATGGTGGAACGAGTTTTACTTAGAATTTACAGTTTTTCTCACTTTTTATATGAAAGCTGAATGTTGACATGCAAGTAGCTTGGGGCAGCTGGCAGCAGGGAGCTGTGTCTTCCCAGGGACAGCAATGATTTTTTTTTTTTGGAGGAGGTGGATGCTTAGAGCATGAGAGTTTATGTCCCAGTGGGTTCTTTGAGTATTTTAAACTGTCCTTTTGAAAGTTATTGTCCAGACATCTCCATTCCCTTTTTAAAAAATAATCTAAAAATCTCSATTTTGGAAACAGCTGTTTTGTCTCTGTCTCGGTTTTCCTATTTATAAACAAAAGACATATCTGACTCTCAGGAGTTTTGTGAGGCTTAATTAACAAATATTTATACAGGCTTTTGAAGATATAAAGCAGCATATAAATGCTAAGTAGTGTTATTATTACCACCAGCTGCTTTGTTGTAATTGAAGTAATAAAAGTTTCAGTGCCAGTGGTTGTGTTGCTGTTGCCTAAATAGAGTTTTTGTGAACTCAGGAGACATTGAGGATGGGGAGAAAGTGATGSTGTGGACTGTACTGAAATACAGTGTGTGGGACAGCGCTGAAACCTTTGTGAAGAACTCAATAAATTTAAATAATTATAATAAAGAAGTAAAAGTCCAGATCTGGAAAAGAATAAACCCTGTTCTGCAGTATGTTTGGAGGTCCCAGGACTAACTGGGGGTTGTCTGTGCTGTGCAGTGTGTCCCTGATTAGGAATGAGYTGGCAGCATTTGCATTTATGACTCTGGCATAAAAAAGAAGGGATCTTTTAGGGATGATTGATAATGGGTAGTATAGGGAAAGTAACATGGTATAAATCACAATTAGCCTTTGCAATTCATTTTTTTTTAAGGTCTACTTTTGTAAAACATTCATGACTTAAAGCTGAGTTATTTTTATTAATGTTCTTGTGCTTATCTCACATAACCAGCTTGTTAAAAGCGGATATGAACACTTTTTAAGCCTCTGGCTTATAAATTGTGAGAAAGAGAAAGGAAGATTGATTCCAACAGGCTTGAAGGTAGATTCATTTCTCTCCTAGTTAGCAMAATGAGAGAGGGAGAAGAATTAAACTGTAGACTTAGTGAGCCAATCAGTTTCAGCCAGGTTGACAATCATTACATTTAGCTCCAATGTAAAATTTTAATTGTAAAAGTCTAACTTAAAAGAAAATGAATTCAGGGGAATTCTGTTTTGGTAAATTGATGATAATATCTCTACATTATTTCTGCCTGAAGTAACAAGAGTGTGGAGAAAATAAAGTAATAACAAAGGAGCAGTGAGGGGGAACAGTTCTTTTGCAAACATCTCCTGAGGTTCAGAGGGGGTTACTTGGTCACATTAAAAGAAGAATATTGKGCTGCTTGAATGTTGGAGAGGATTGATAAAAACTGTGGCTTGGAGAAAACATCTCTGTTCTTTTTTTCTGTAAACATTTGAGATAAGATGGAAAAGTTTGGAAGAATGCAACATCTTCTGAGAGTTCTTTCAGCATTCTTAATTGTTTGCTATGAGGTCTTGGTTTGAACACTGGAAGGTATTTCTGGTGGGTTTAGGGGGTTCTTATTTCTTAAGCTGGGCTGTCAAACTACTAATAGCAAGTAATCTGTCTCTAATAATAATTTAATATTTAGTAAAATGCTGGTTTTACTTGTAAGGGATGTTCCCTAACAGCTTCTGGATCAGTTCTACTTATGAAGACCTGAGTTATTTAAGGTGTTAGAGGGATCACAAACGTGGATCATGGGTGTCATGATTTCATAGTGGCTGTCCTGCAGGGATTTTGAAAACASAGAGGATGCAAAGCAGGGAACTTACTCAGTCCTTTTTGATTATAGGTAAGCAAATTTTCAGACAACTTTGAACATTATTAAACACTGAGAAGAAAATTTCCAAGCMCTTTTTTTTTTTTYYCYAGTTTTAGGCAAATCTTACTTTAAAAACTACCATAAAATGTAGAACCAAAAAGCTGTTCTGCATAGAAATAGAAGCACTTTAAACACACAGAGGCAGGCAATATAGCCCTGAGGCACATATGGAGACAACCAAAATGCTGAATGGTAGGTTCAGAAAAGGTTACTGCTCAAAATATTTTCAGTAGCCAAGTGGAAGACAATTCATAGCATTGTGTCAGAGCTGCTCTCTCTTTGTGAGAGACTGGACACCTCATTGTGAATAAAAGTCTGGGGATTTTTGACAGCTGTGGGAAAGAGCAACTATTTTATGCTCCCTGTATACAGAGGTAGAACAATTAGATAGGAATGTGTTTTTCTGTTGCCCCAGACTGTAACACAGAGTAGTATGATAACTGTCTTTTGAAGTACAAAAAAAAATCTGCCTCAGGGGCTACCATTTTAAAGCACCATATGAAGTGCTGATTTAATAAGGTCTGCTCCTTGCACATYTTAAGTGCAAGGACATGTGTGTGCTGAGACCTTGCYAATCCTTCATTTGCACAAAGTCTTTGGCTAGTTCCCTAACTGTCAAGGAATTAATGGCGTGCTTCAACGAGATCCCGCATTACTGGGCTGGAATTATTTTCATGAGAGATTCTGCACTGCATTTGGTGGTGCTTTATGGATTATCATAATAAATAGAATGAAATGGCTGTTGTCAAAGCATATGAGCAAGGTAACCTGATTCCCACTGTTGGTGTACCCAGTGGCTCGTGGGATTAAGTGATACCCAGTGGACTTCCAGGCACTTCATGCAGGTTGGTGAGAGGTTTGCTGAGCTGGGCTGCTGTGCTTGTGGCAAGTTCAGCAGGGGTGTAGGTGACAAGGAACAATTCCCCTGAGCCAGAAACAGCCCAGTTGCATGGGACACTTTTGTGCCTCCTGGCTGAGGATGGAGCTCCTTGCTGCTGTGCTGTTGCCCAGACCTGGGTATGGTTCTGCGCTACAGACAGGTATTATGGAAATCTGCACCTAGCTAAAGCAGGCTGTGCAGAAGGCAGCATCYATCACCTGCTTTTCAGGGGGAGAGAGTCAGCAGTATTCAATTTTGGAGTGTCTACCTAGGATTTTCCCTTTGGTTTATTACAAATCTTTGTGTGGTTGTCGTTCCTCCAGAKCTTAGCCAGTGACTGGAGGCTTGCTGTACCAGGCACTCAATTTCAGAAGAATGTTATTATTTAAACATTGTGTCTATTTTTAAGTCAGATAATCTATAAAACCTGTTGAAAACCACAAGAGATCGTTACATCATCTAGTTTGACCTCCAGAGTGTACAAAGAAGGAGAGTTTCTGCCCTCCTATTTCTGCTGGAAAAATATTAATCAAGTTTCCTTGGCTTTCCTCTCAGAGGAAGATAGACACAGTAATTTAAACTACCTGCCCCTGGCCAACACTGGCATTTTTCACTAAGTACATTGGTGAATTTTTGGTGGTTCTTGGGGTGTGAATCATGTGAATGTCAGAGTGTGGTGCAACCCTCTGGATGCTGTTCATGCATATGTGTGTATATATATATATATATAAAAATTTTATATGTATATATGTATACTTTGTGTATATGTATATATACTTTGTATATATATAATGTATATATGCTTTGTGTATATATATACTTTTTTGTGTGTATATATATCTACTTTATATATATATATATACAGATACACACACTTTGTATCTATTTATAGCAATATATATATCTATCTATATATATATCTACTTTGGCAGGTAGCAGATGTAATCCAGGTTTCCTCCTCTAGATATGCACACCTTTCCCCCAAAAGCTTCACAGGCTAAAAGCAGGTGATCCTGGAGTCTCTACTTCTATCCTTCATGCTTCACTGGATAAATTGTGTAAACTCACATCACCCTCTGAACCGCTGTGTGCTTCTCTGTGTAATCACTCTGTGCTTACGTGGCAGACTGAGGCACTTGTTGGCACAGCAGTTTTTAGGAGTTTAAGGCCCTGTTAGCCTGTGTGGGGAATCCATGGGAGTGTTGGAGATGTTCTCTATAGGTTCACTTTGATTTTTTGAGAGGTTTGTGGCCTTCCTGCCTCCTAGAGCATGGAACTGGTGCTGTACAGACTCTGGGGTGTCCAGATGTGTGCTGTGCTAGTATTTACAGTAATGCCAGTCATGCCTCGCATTTAGCTTTTATATTTTTCAGATTCTGTGCTGCTTTAGTGTGTGGGTCTGGGCTTCACATGCAGGGGATGGTGAGCTCTGTGCACAGAGCAGGGAGACAAAACAATTCCTGCTCCAGCTGGGCACCAAGGACAAATGATCCAAATCTCAGCCCAAGAGCACAAACCCGTGGGCTGGAGAGGAGAAAAACAAGCAGGGTGGGACTGCAGGGGCTAAAGCTGGAATGGGACAATGAACTGCAAGGTGCAAATGGAGCAGAACTGATCCCAGGGAAGACCCGTGCCCGGCCGTGCATTTTGGGCCATTTTGGTTCATCTTTGGGTTCATTTTGGGGCCATTTTGGTTCATCTTGGGTGCAGCCCTGGCTGGGCTCTTGTGCTGCCCAAGGTGCATCCATGGAGGAGATCCTTTTATAAATCCCTAATTTATTTTTTTAACTCCATCCAGCCTCTGTGCTAGCTCAGCCTTCCCAAGGCATCACCAGCAGTAACATTTTTTTCAATATCGTCACGTCTTCCTCATGGCTTCTACCAAGCAATATTTACAGATGTAGCTACAGGCAATTTAGTAAATGGAGTCCAAAAATTKGGTTTCTGTGGGAATGTGTCACAAGCAATGTGAGTCCTCCTTGGTTTTAAAACCTTCCTTGTAAAGCTTCAGTGCAGTGACTTCTTCAGGATGTAAAGAAAAAATGTGGCAATTTTACAGATGACCTTGCTCTTTATGCTCTCCCTGCATGGGACTCTTGCTTCCAGTAATGAGGAAATGTTCTGAGGCAGTGTTCTTGCCATGGTGACACAAAATAACAGAGACTTCCAGTCATTCCCCTGTTCTTGCCCTGCAATAGACACATGCCTTCAGGGACCAGCTGACCTTAGAAATKATGCATATCTGGAGCTTGGGGTCATTTCTGTCCTACAGATTTATTTYTTTTAATAGGCATTGGGATGGTGATACTGCACTCACTGATTAGAAAGCATATGTGATTAGTATTCTTAATCCAAGTGTGCACTCTCCACTCTGGACACACAACCCCCCTAGAGCTCCTAGAAATACACTCAGGTGTTGCTCTGACAGAAAGAAAAAAGCCCCAAAATTGCCTAAAATTKCCCTTTATGAGTTTGAAGGTGTTTTTCAGCCCAGGGATAAAGATTGGTAGTGATGTTGATGAGTTGTTCAGCTGTGGGTGAGAGGGTTTCTGCAGCATCAGAACCTTGATCTCTAAGTACTTGTTTGTTCCACTGATATTAATAGAACAAATTGTCTGCCTGTTTAATGATTTTGAGGWTGAGGCTCAAAAATCTCAAAAAAACAACCCACGACAAAAAAACCAAAGCAAACCCCAAGGTAATTTGTGTGCTTGTTTTGTTAAAGGAAACTTAGATCATTTGGAAACAATTTAAAAGAATTTGTCACCATTCTTGTTGCTTTTTTCTGTCCTCCTCTTATTGTGAGGCACATCTTCTATTTGAAGTGTGTGCTATTTTAAACAGGCATTATGTTTTCATGAAAACTCTGCTGGGCAATGTCTAAATCCAGACATAAAAGCAAATAAACTAAGAAAWATCCTCTGTTTATGTGAGATGAGAGGACGTTTTTAAGAAAAGGAGAGAGAGGGGATCTAAACCAACTTAATGTTCTCTTTTGTCTCTCTTTATGTTCCTTAATGTTCTTCTGCAGTCCTCAGGAATGACATTACCTCATTGGTATGTCACTGGGGTTGTACTACAAAGAAATCTCAAAATGCTACTGTCTTTAGAGTGTCCAGTGAAGAGAGGCAGAAAGTTCTGCATTGCACTCTTTGATCTGGGCTGATTCTGATTTTCCTCTGAATTCAGGATTGATGTGAGTGTTTAATGATGGATAACATCTTTTGGATGCTCCCTGCACCTCAGTGAGGCAAACCTGAGGGTTTACATCTTTCTTTTGGAGCTGTTAATTTTACATACAGCTGAGATCTCTCGTGTGCAAGCTTGGCTATTCGGGATTTCTAATTAATTACATTTGACAGCTCATCCTCGGTTTTACTACTTGGTGTTGCCTCAAACAAAGCTGAGCAAGCTTACTGTAAACTTTCCTGAGCTCCTTTCTAGTGGAATCTCACGGTTTCCTGTCACTTGCAAGGCTGGAACGAGCTGTCACACAAGTGAGCACTGGAATTGTGGAGGTGGGTGCAGCAGCAGTGCCAGGTGAAGTGGAGATGAAAAAGTGGGGGCTGTGGACTGGGAAATGAGCAGATGGTGTAGTGGGGGGCTCACTCCATCTCCACTAAAATCKTCAGGATCTGTCTGTGGAGAGCTAGGAGAGCTTCCAGGGTTCCTGGCCAGGAGGCTCTTTGGTTTGTTCTCAATTTCATTTCATGGGAAATGAAATTAACATCTCTAATTTTCTTCCTTGTGACCCCTGTGTTTTTCATAGCATCCACTGCATGGATGGATGCTATTGAAATATATTGTTTCAATATATTTCCATATTGCCAGGTACCAGACAGTGAAAGCCAAAACTACTGCCCCAAAAACCCCTGAAAATTCAAATTCAAATCCCCAGTGGTGATGCCTGTGAGCCTATGGCAGTGGTACAGAACAGAGTTTGGAGTGGGGAATATCAGTGCTGCCACATCCCTCTTTTGCAAAGCCCTGGGATTCTTCTTTTATCTTGGTTCAGTCTGCTAAGTCTTGTGAAAACAATAAACTGGCTCACCTCCAGTACTGTGATTTTTATCTTGAATTAATAACAAGTTGTCTCTTCTCACATAGATAAGTACTTTTCTTTGAAAGAAAAATTGCTTTATCTTCTTGAGGATTCTACCATGTTAGCTAACACATTAAATATGGTGGGTTTTTTTTCTTTTTTTTCTAATAATCCTTGTGCTATCAGAACCTTTGATTTGCCCTGGATTTTAATGAGTCATTTAAAAGCAGAGTTCTGTTTTGGCCATTTGACTGTGATGCTCCCTCTCAAATCAGTTACCATTTTGAGAATGACATCTGAGTCTGCCTATGTTTCTGCATGACTGGAAGCTGTCACTACTCATTGAAACTTATTAGTGCTGGAAATGGATATGCTGCTTCATCTGCTGGGGATGAAACCTGAGGCACCAGCATTCCAATTTAAATGTTGTTCCCATGGGGAAAGGAGGAGAGCTTGGATAGTGAGGGGTGAGAGCTGCCTTGCAGCTCAAAGAGGCTTTGGGAGCTTTGCCTACAGGTTGCTAAAAGCAGGTTGTGGCATTTTTTGATGATTCAAGAAAATACTGTGCTTTAAAATCAAAGTTTAATGGGAGGTTACAGGGCTYTAGCTGAAGATTATACTGCAGAAGAGACTAAGTTTTTCTTTAAGAGGAACCAAAGTTGGGAGTCCTCCTTTTGGGGAAGGGGGAATGAGCGCTTGAGGAATTAGACTTTAAAGAGGGCAGGTGCAAAGTTGGACTCAAAGCCAAGATTCTGTGATGGYTCCTGGGTATGCAAAATGATTCTGAAAAATGGGCAGTGGAGGCCACGAGCCTCCATCTATCCTCATTGCCACTTTCTCACCTGAARGGGCTGTGAGCCAAAAGAGCAGAAAGGCAAAAAGAGTCCCTGGGTGACTCCAGCTGTACCTGACCCTCACCACATCACTGATCCTTGTTTTGCAAGGCTGCACTGGGAGCTCCTGGATATTGTAATTTCTTCATGCTTTTTTCACTTCATTATATCTAAATATATTCCCATACAGAGATGATTTTCCCCTACCTCTTCTCCCCCTCCCATGCCTCAGCACAAGCCCAGAGCTTGCTTGAGACAGGAGTCTTTGAYTGACAGTGCCTTCACCATTTGAGACTGGTGGTGTGCTAAAATGTACAACTGGCATTTCAGAAACTGTAAAACTGACCTGACAAAGTGTGATTTTATATTTTTGTCTTTTATTATTATTTTTTTTTTACTTCTCTCAGCAAGTGGTAGATGTCTCTTGAGTCTGATCTGTCACGTTCTTGTGTCACTGCAACCTCTRGAGAACTATAGAACACTGAAATTGGTACATTCTGAAATTCATAAACAGAATTGAAACAGCACAGTCATAAATTAATCTTGATTCAACTTTTTTTTTTCTTAAATAGAGTTCAGTTTGCATCAGGAATTCAGCAATCTGAAGCTGACAAGAGTGCAAAGGTGACCTTCAAGGTGATGGGAATGGTTAGGGCAGACCAGATTTTACTAATGGATTTGTGAYTTCCAGAGTGCCTCTGAATAACCCATTTATTTCTCTGAAACAAACTGAGTTGTTGCTCTTTGCCTGAAGACCAGCATTTTTAAAGCAAGCTTACAGTTCTCTCAACCTCCCATGCAACAGCTTGGAGGCTTTTCCTTGACAGATAATAATATTGTGAGGAAAAGGAAGTTTTGCAACCTTTAAACTTCCTGAAGAAAAAAGTGCTGCTAAGRTTCCTTGGAAAAAAAAAATTATTACCACAACAAAATATTCAGTGAGTCATCATTTACAGGAACATCAGTTTTCTGAGATGGTAACTAGATATAATTTTTCTCCATTTATCCCAAAGGAAGGCAAATTTTGCCAGCTTTTTTGCTGGTGTTGCACTTCAGTATTGCAGTCATATTTAAAGGAATAGTACCCAATTTCATCCATCAGTAAAACCAGGATGCTTCTGAATTAATAACAGAAACTCTCCACATCAGGTTTGAACATTGAATAAAAGGAAATGAGGAATCAGTTGAATAAAAGGATAAGAAATTTCTAAAAGACATGGATAAAATAATGAAGCTGACCATTTGCTGAAATGCTTATAAAGGAAAGCCATTCCCATTGCAACAATTAGTCTGCAGCTTAGTGTTGGTGCAAGAAAATGCTGCTTCAATTAACAAAACTGATTTCTACAGCACAGTGGTGAGACTGGCTCAGTCTSAAACTGAAATGTTCTCTTGGGTACTAATGCTAATTAGTGAATGAAAGATCTCCTCCAAGTAAAATCTCTTTTCCTGTATGAACTAATGACCCAGTTTTAAAAATCAGTTTAAAGTTTACCTGATCAACCTTTGAAGTATTGCASTGGGCATTACAGTTTCACAACTCTTATGCTAAATAACATTTCTGAAGGATGTGCTGTCATACAATGAGGGTGCTGGATGTCTGGTTTTAATCTCATGGGGACTTGTTCTCCTTGATGACTTTTCCCCCTCACATCTCATTGTGCTTCTGAATGTCTGTTGTGCACAAGGTTTTCTCTTGACTTTCTAGAGAAAAAATACTGGGTTTAGGATCCTAAGTGGAATATTTTTACTTAMATTGCTATTTTAAGTACCAGGAAAAAAACCCCAAAAAAGTATCAATAGTGGTTGTTGTCCGTGTTGTTCCCACAGCTGCAGCAGTGTGGAGMATCAGAAATTTGGTTTGTCCTGGACCTTGAAAGTTGCTATGGCAACTGTACATCCCACTGGGGACCCACTTTAGGTGTGCACACCTCATTTAACTTTCCAGCCTTTCTCTGCACGTGTGTTAGGTCTGGGAACTCCATTAAAACATCATCTCTGGTGTGCTGAGGGAAAGGAATGAATCCCTGCTGCTGTCTCTGCCTCCCTGTGCTGCAGTCTGTGATTTCCCCCTCACTCTGAGCTGAGGGAAAGGAATCCCTGCTGCTGTCTCTGCCTCCCTGTGCTGCAGTCTGTGATTTGCCCCTCACTCTGTGCTGGGTGAGGAGCTGCAGATGCTCACCTGGAGCTCCCTGATGGGCACTGAGGGAGGGGCTGCTCCAAGCTGTGCCCTGGCTGTGGGAAAGGGACACTTGAGGAGCTGGGAATGACATGTGGGCACCTCTTGGGTTTCTGTGGTTGAGATGACCCCGAGGTGKCAGAAAGTCTCTTTTCCCAGCCCTGCAACTGAAGAAGAAGTCGAGATTTGTCAGTTCTGCTTTTCAAGGTTTTTATTTTCTCTTATCTATAACATTCTTTCTCTAACCTGCTGAGATCTGCCTGGCAGGTTGGGTTGTGGCACAGTCCCGGCCCTTGGGGTGGTGTTGGCTTTTTATACCAAGAACTATGTGTACTTTATTTACAATAATTTTCCAATACCTATCACCAGTGTTATACAGTCTGTCTCTGCTCTAAACCATTCCAAAAGTGTCACCATCACAGCAGAAGATGGAGGACAAGAAGAAGGAGAAGAAGGAGAGGGCATGCCCAGATTGCTCCATCTTGCCTCCTGAACCCCCATTCTAAATCCCCAAAATTCTACTTTTTCACCCTGTGACAAATTCACTATCATTCTGCTCAAACCCTTGTGGCTTGTAACTCCTCACACAAAGTTGGGAATTGTTTCCATGGGCTGAAATCCAAGGCACAGGTGTTTGTGACTCTGTGCCAGGGTCTCTGAGCCCCTGCCAGGGTCTGGAGCCCTCCAGGGCAGCCAGAGGGATGTCCTGGGTCCCAACAGGCACCCAGCTGGGTCACTGCAGGGGCTGMTGCTCTCTGCATGCTGGGTTTGGGCTCCTGGAAGTCACTTTCTTACCCAAAATCAGCTGGGATCCTGTGCCCTGCCTGGGCATTGTTCCCTTCTGAAGCACCACACAGAGTTATTGCTCTGGGGGCTGGGCCTTGCCCAGGACAGTTCAAACATCTCTCTTCATCTCCTCCTTCCTAAGAATATAACAGGAGCTGCATATGGACTTAAAGAAGGGAATCTTCATGGGGATGAAACGTAAGGAGCCGTTGTGTAAATATTTTTTACATTATATAGTGAGAATTATACCCTCCTCTTTGAATTTTATGCCGCTTTTTTTTTTGCCAAACTCTAATCCAAAGGGATTTTTTAGGAAATCAGCATCTCCCACACCCAAGAACGTGCTGGCTCCTCTCTTTCTCCTTCTGTGCAAGATATTCTCTCTTCTTTTGGGTGCTGTTTTAGCACTCATTCTGTGGTAGGACACTGAGCCAACCCTGTTGGTGCCCCCGCGCACTCAGTGGAGCAGAGCACAGGCTGAGTGCCTCCCTGAGCTTGCAGCTGGATTGAATTATCTTTGGGTTTCTGTTCAATCTGAAGGGTTAGCACCATCTGGGAGCTGTTTGTAGGCAGCAGCAGGTCTCATGTTCTGGAGTACATTTGGGTGAGAGAGAAGAAGAGGCTGCGAGGGGTGGAAATCTCTGGTTTTGGTGAAATTTGTGTGCATGTGTGCTTGAGATCTGCCTGGACTGACTGCCAAAAAAATCTTCAAAGGGTCTTTCTCACCATGGGCAAATCCTGCTAGCTTGCTACATTTGACTTTTGTAGGTTTTTTTGGTATTTTTGTACCTTTTTTTGCTACTTATTCAATTCCAGCTGTTGACTTCCYGTTGCCTACATCTCATCATTGAGTGATGGCTCTGGTGCCTTTGGGGTAAAAAATAAAGAAAGATGAATSTTTCTTTGGGCCCTGCTCATGCTGGTGTTCCCTTGACTTTTTGATAAGCAGAAGTTCTGGTTCAGGAGGTAGAAAACTCCACATCTTCCATTTGCCTGGATATTGTGAGGTGGGGATTGTTCCTCCCTCCCCAAGAAGCACAAGAGAGAATCTGATCCTCAACTAATCCTGCCAATTCTTCTTTGCCCTTGGAGAATATTCCTCTGTAGATTTTGTGGGTTATTTTTGGTTTGTTTTGTTGTGGGTTTGGTGGGGGTTTTTTTGAGCCAGTTTTGGTAAACAAGTCGAACTTGCCTAAGGATAGAGAAACAAAGAAATTTAGAGTGGTGACCTGAACCTTTATGCTGAGACATTTTTGCAAAGCAGCTCTGTTACCAGCTTGCAAAGCCCCAGGTRATTTGTTTCCTCTGTAAATCTCCCTGAAGAGGAGGCAAGTGTGAAGWATTWAAAAAAAAAAMCMAAAAAACTTGTAGTCAATTTTCTGCTTTTCCTGGAGGTGGAAGACAGAGCTATTATGCATGACCACAGTTCTTTTTTTWWAATTTTTCTTCTCTTTCCTGATRTTTGATACCTGGGAGCAGGGTGATATTTTGCATAATWATAATTAGAAATCTGTTGTTGATGCTTTGCATCTCAGTCCTGGCTGGAATGCAAATAACCACCCAGTTTGGTAGGACAGGTATAGTTCATACCCCCAGGACACTGGCTGAGGATAACTGTGCAAGGCCACAGATATTTGCCTTCCCTCCTGCAAATTCAGCAGGAAACATTTGCCCAAACTCTTTCCTYGTCCTGTTGTTTTTCTTAAGCTGGAACATAATGCAGTGAAATGTGTGGAAAAATGAGTAAAAATATCAATCTTTTGATATCAGTCTTTTCTTTCTTGGTGAGCACAAGCTAACCAGAGAGCTKCTGCATCTGCTGCTGTGTCCCAGTGCTTGTCCTGGGAAGTGCTCAGCTGGGGCAAAGAGTTCTCCTTTAGGTTGTGGCAGAGGAATATCATTTTCAGCACTGGTTTTGCTAGGAAATTCACTGTGAAARTAGTACTGGAAGCTGTCAAATTGAAAGGATTTGCAGATTTCTGAAAAAAAAAAAACAATATGCCAAGCTGAAGTTGGGGTTTTAGGAACAGTCTAAGCGTTTTTATATGGGGAAATAATTATTTTCTTGCCTGGCTAGAGGRCTGCCAGCTTTCATGCTGTCAAGAAGAATGCACATGTAACCTGAATAACACATAATCATGTCTCACTGGAACTTAAAGGTATGATTTACAGGACTGACAGGCTCTTTTGTTGTATCAGCATTGAGTGGTTGCAGCCCCAAAAAAATGCACTTCAAGTACCTAGATAAGAATTAGGCTGAAAAATATGTCATGTTTTTAATTCTGTGAATTGTTATGTCTCCGAGTAAGCCTTGTATGCAAAACATTTTTACTTCTCTCAGGAACATTAAACAAAATATCCTCATTTTCCTGTCACTGCAGCATTTTTGCAGTTTGGCAATAGATATTTCTTTTTCTGATCTGTCTGTGCCCACTGTGTTTGGTTTTGCCCACTGTGTGCAACCTTCATTTCTGGCATTTCCATGAAAATCTGTGGCATTGTGGGGACAAAGCTTTGCCATGGTATTGGAACTCACTGCAGGAGGTGGTGTTTAAATCCCCAGTTTCWTGTTGACAGCACTGTGCTGAAAACTTTCTTTCTTGGTCCCTTGATTGCCAGGGTCGGTATAAATAATGAGTGGCTGAAAAAAAAGGAACCAAGTGACTTTAACTCCCCTTTCTGTAAATACCTCATCTTCCTGCCTAGTTTTCCCCAGGGAATTTGCTCCAATGTTGTTTGTTCTGCAGGCTGGGGGTGTGTGTTCATCTCCCTGCTTTCACAAGGGTCTGTCTTGTGAAGTCACTGGCCCAGCATCACCACTAAGCAAATATTTACTGAGTTAATTGATGGATGCTGTAGATGACAAAACTTAGAGCTACCACAGACAAGTTTTGGCATTGTAAGTGGATTTTTCCTCTCTCGGGGAAAGGCTGTCCAGTCTCCAGCAGGTGACAGGCACAAACTGAATTCTTTAGCTGTGCTCAAATCCATCCTGCACCCACATTAATTTCCTCCAAGGAGAGATTTAGAACTCGGAGATCCTGGCCTGGGTGTCATTCTTCTGAAGGAGCTTCAGAAACGGGCACAGAGCCTTGCCATGTCATGGTTGGTCGAGGTCCTGAGGCAATATTTAGTGTAACAGAATAAGCAGTGCTCCAGTTAGCACAGTCATCTCTTATGCAGGGACATGCATTTATGCCTTTCAAGACAAAGAACCTTTTCACYATATGTCCAGCTATTATTCTGCTAGTTCTTTGTGGGGAATTACCACATCTTTGTTTTCCTTTGGGCAGGGAAAGAGTTCTGCACGTTCTCACTGAAAAGCCCAGTGTTTGAAGACACAACACTTACATGAGGATTAACTTTTTAAAAGACTTGAGGGTCCCTGTGGAGTAGCCTGAGCCCATTAATAAAAGTTTGAATTTTCAGCCTAATGTATTAATTATGTTTGTCCAATTCCTAGAGGACCAGTAGATCAAATTAATCTTAATTAAATTTCAGGCTGTGATAGGAGGGGAAAAAAAAATATTGTACAGTTTAAAGCTTGAAAGAGTCACTAGGCAAGCAGACTGTTACTTTTTCTGATTAAAATGTAAATACATTTTAAATTAAATTCCAGTAAATACATTTCAGCTTACTCATTTTTAGACTGGAGTTAGACCTTCAGTAATATGGTGACTGCTGTGCTTTTGTATTCAGAGGAAGATTGTTTTTCAGACCAATAGTTTGAAAGCTCTTTTGAGAAAACCTGGCTTGTCGCGCTAAGCCTGTAAATTATTTTGATGAAATTTGCAAATCTAATAATAATATTAATACCAGAAACAAAATTTCTGGGCTGGATGTTTCCATATACTTAAAAGAGAAAAAGCTGAAAGTGGTAAAGATGGAAGCCACTCATATTTGTGTGCTCAAGTTGAGTTAAATCTTCCATTCAAATCCTGCTCTAGGAATCCTTAGATGTGTGAGACCATGCAGAATTACTTAATCTCCTGAGGATGTCTGCATTTTAATAAAACAGATGTCAGTGTTGCATCTTGAGGTCTATTTCTTGTTTCTAGGGATTTTTTTTCTTTTTATTTAAATCCAACAGAAAGGGGTTTTTTTTAAATATTTCTCTTTATCTGGWTAATATCACCCTCTTGTAAAGCAACAAAACTTCTCTCCATTTCTTATTCTGTAGAGTGTATTTAGTGCTCTTTCTTATCTCTTGTCTCATAACAAAATTTGTGTACACATAGGCATCACCAGAATTTTTTTTCCCCTATTATATTAATTTTTTTCCCCATTATATTAATTTTCAGTGGTTTGGGGTTCTGAAAGGCAGTATTGGCTTTGGTCTTCTAGAAACATTCACGTTAAGAGCTGTCATTTACTACTTCCTTTGGATTGTTTTTTCWTCCTCCTTGTTTTAAAACAATTCCTAGAAGGTTGCAGGAAGTTTAGCACAGGATGTTCTTGGTGTAATCCACTGGCATAATTGATATATTTTATCCATTTATGCCCYAGGTGGGCAACATGAAGTATCTGGTTTATGTTTGGGGGTGTTTTTGGCATGGCAAGACACTGACAGCAGTGTTTGGAGCCTCCTGGAAAGTGAAAATATCTCCCCTGGAGTATGATTTTGATGTATCAAAAGTTTTCTCTGTGTTTCCTATGCGTCTGTCATGTACATCCTTCCTTTATTTTAGAAAAAAAAAATCTTTAATAATAAAACAAATAATTTAAAATAAAGAATAACTGTAATAATTAATTTAATTTAATAAATTTAATAAATAGTTCTTTATTTCACCCCTGCAAACAGAGGGGGGACTGTGGATTTATCATTAAACTCTAATAAGGGTGCACAAATTGTTTTGAAGCGCAAGACAAATGACCCTGCTTGGGCAGTGTAAATAATGCATGGGTTACCTGACAGACTGGAGGCACTTCTAGAGTTTCTCACCTCATCCCATCTCCTGCAAACTGCTGGAAAAGGTCAGCTTCCAGTTAGGCTGGGAGCTGCTGCTTTCTTCATTAGGCTTAAAAACATTGTCCYCATTTTCAATTTTTCTCCATTTTTTTCCTTAAGCCTCATAATACACATGTGTAAGATGTATTTTGCTTTTCCATTATAACCTCTTAAGTTTTGTGATTTGGCCCCAAGTTGATTCCTCCATGCAAAGATGTGGAATAGCCTCTTTCAGCCTGCAAGGAACAGTGTTTTATTCACATTTTTCTTGAATTTGTTTACCAATTTGAAGTTTTTCTTTTCATTCAACACCATGAATTGATTTTTTTTATGGCCAGAATTGCAAGTCTGAAAGTAGCTTTAAATGCATAAAATAACAATGTAATGAATGTTGTTTTAAACAAGAGCAGATTTCTGATTTTATTTGTTTTCCCCAGAAAAATTCTAGTGGTATGATTAAAATGATGAAACATTGGATTAGGAATTGTTTGTTCAGAGGGATTTTATGTTTGAGTGTGTTCAGCACTGGTAATGACTCTATGCAGTGAACARAACCAAACACAATTGAAATACTTTGTTGATAGTAGTAAGAAAAAATTGTAGGCACTCTTGGGAAAATTAAAGACTTTTATTTTTTTTTTTCCTTCTGGATGGGGTGCACAAAAATCCATTTTGGTCGTGAAGGTTTTTAAAGTCCTCACTTTGTTGTCTAGCAATGTTGATTTAGAGTTACTCTGTTTTGATCATAATTGCCAGGCAAAAATAGTGTGGAAATATGAGAGATGTGCAGAATGGTCAATAAAGAGCAGAGAAAAAGTACCCATGGTGGGGTTTTTTGGGGTTTTTCCAGTTGAGCATTTTTGTGTTTGTTTTTCTGTATGATTTGTTAGCYCAGGATTAGGCTTTTTGTTTGTGGTGTAAATCCTGTTCTTGGCCTACAATGAATATTAATTAACTTCTGTACTTCTRTCTGCCCTGTTGCAGAACCAGCTCCTTGTTAGTAAGGCAATAAAAGCAGAAATGAGATGATACAAGGAAGCCAAAGAGAATCTGGGATCAGATCAAGGGCAAASACCCTTGTTCCAAAATTACAAAACAGAGGAAGAGAGATAATTAGAAAAGTTGGAAGRTATTTAAGCATGAGGATTTCCTTTTTATGCAACCTTAACTTTTAGAGGGGCATGACTGTGAGACATTATTGAAAGCATTACTTTTTAATAGRCCTCAATAAAAGAAACATTAGCAAGAAAACCTTTATAGAGGTAAGTGGTGGTTTTTTTGTCATTCTTCTGGGTTCTTTTTTTACAAAGTGGAACCTTTTAGAAAGCTGACTCCTAGCTCAGACTTGATTARAGGAATATTACTTTGCAGCTGACCTTTGCAGGGTTCCTGATGAGTGTTTGGCCATTGTTGGTTCCTTTCATCACCTACAGGAAACTGAGGGAGGAGTATTACAGCAAAGGGGCTGTCATCTTTGTTTTCCTCTTGYAGATCTGAGGAGAATATCTAGGCCAAGGTCTCCAGGAATCTTTGCTTTTCAGACTCTCCTGAGCTCTCTCCTGGCCACAGTCCTGCTCCAGGCTGGATTCCCCATTTTTTTTAAACACCCAACCAACCAAAGGAAAAAAAAAAACCAACGAAAAAAACCCCCCAACCCTTCTCCCCAAAACCCCACATTTAAACAATAAATGCATTTTTAGAGTTCTGATCACTACCATTTTATATGTGACTTATTCCCATTGCAATAGGAATTACAGGTTCTGCTCTATTGGGAACATTGCAGATTCTTTAGAAGGAACAGAGCACTCTAAGAAAACTGCCACCTTGTCCTTGTTGTACACTATTAAATTCTTGATTCTTCAAAATAACGTGCCATTTTTTTTTTGTTAGACCTTATAGTTGGCTTGAAACCAGGTTTGTTCTCTTTTCTTTTCTCCTTTTCCCCCAACATGCATTACTAGACTAACCAAGGCTATTACAAACCTTGCTTTTCACAGTTGCAGTGATTTCTTTTAAAGGTAGATTTAACTTGGCATGTGAGTTAATGTGCCTCATTGCATTATAATGAACTATTAATTTGTGAAGTAGAGGTCAATAATGAGGRGTTCAGGGGCTGTGGTCAGTAGCAATGATGGAGCAGAAGAAAAAAGGTCACAGGTGCTGAATTTTGTCACAGGTTTCACAGGTTGCTTTGAGTCAGAGCAGAAGGTTTCTGATTTTGATGGGCAATATCAGAAGAGACTGGAAAACATCACCAASAGTGCAGTGCTTTGATCCCAGGGCTGGTCAGTGATTCTAACTGRGGGGAAGTGCAAAGGCAAAGGGAAGAAATGGCATTTGAGGAAATGAAGAGATGGACTGAAAATTCTGGCATCCAGATGTCCCAATACTGKGATTCTTTTGTGATTCCCAGGTAAAGGATAGCACGAACTGCTGAAGACTGTCTGGTTTTACAATTGTCTATAAAATTGTCTACAAAAAATCAAATTGATTTGATGTGCAGGAGTATAGGAAAAAAAAATTCAAGAGGTTGGTAGAAGTTTTTAGGTGTTTCAGAGGCCGTGTCCTGTGCTCTGTCTTCTTGTGGGATAAAAATTTAATGAATCCAAATTTTGRTACAGCTTCAAAGTAATTTCTGATTACATCATGATGGGGAAACCCCTCCTCCTCAGCTACAAAGAGAAAATTATTGGCACTAAAACTAATTTATTACTACAGACCATGCTTAAAATAACTTTTATGACCAGAGTGGCTGTAATGTGGTGGATGTCTGTAGGTGTATTGATGTGAAATCCCCTCTGCTTTCCTTTGAGGAAGGGATTTCAAAGRGCTGCCTGAATTTGTGCTTTCCTTAATAAACAGAAAAGATTCAAGGTCTTCCTGATGATACAGTTCTCCAGTGCTAGGAAGGGCCAGGTTCCTAATCTGTGCTCAGTATTAAATTTATACCAGTGTGAACCAAATGTTCTGCCATTCACCTTTTGGCCCTGAGTTTCTTAACTCTGGAGTTACTCACTGTTCCTTCGTGCTGCTTCCCCACCCTTCTTTTCAAGGATTCCTGTTTTCTGCCTTCCTTCTTCCACATCTTGAGAAGTTTCACGCAACAAGTGAGCTACAATAAATTTACACAAGGCAAGATTAGCATATTTTTTAAACAAGCTTCTTGATTTGTTCAATTTTCATGCGAATATCGGGTGTTTTTTACGGTGTGCTTTGCCCTTCTGAAAATGTAAGRGAGCCTGACTTTTCAGGCTACAGCAGGACAGTGGCCTGGATTATTTCAGCTCTCATTTTACAAGAGGGCCAGCAAAGGAAGGACTTGATATTGGGCAGCTGGGAAATTCAGTTAGCTACTGAGCACAGTGGACATTTTGGTAATCTCTAGTGCTGAGAYATGCCAAGGATGGATGTTGTTTTATTCTAGTCTGTCCATGCTCTCTGTTTTGCTGTTTCCATGCAATGTCGTGTTTTTTGATGTGGTTTTTTTTTATTCCTCCTTTGCTGAACAGGAAAATTGAACAAAAAGCTCAGCTAGAAGAACAAGCACAATTACTTTTCACAGCTTTGTTTCTACTGCTCTGAGCACCTGTGGCGAAAAAACACCTGAAATAAATGCAGGGTGGTGCAGAGGGAGTGCAAAGGGTGAACAGGGTGCTTTTGCCACATGGCAGTATCTAGAAATTGATGTTTAGAACATTCCTCAAGTCCCACCAAATGTGCTAAGCCTGAGAATCAAGGGCTGAGCAGTTCTGCTCACATTTCAGAGTGACCAGTGGGAAACCAACCCCTTCTTGCACTCTCCTGCTCCTTTCCAAAACCCAAATGATTTTYCTTACTGCTTTTTCTGAAACCACGAGTGATGCTTCCCACACATCTCTTAAGCTGCACCAGCCCTTGCCAAAGGTGTGGGAATTGATGCAGGTTTTGAGAGAATTCCCAATCTTATGATGTACCTTTGTGGGCGTGGGTGGTGAATTTGATCACACCAGTAATACCATGTGTCTGTTCCCCACTGAGGGGCTCTCTGTGCTCACCCTTTCAGTCTGCAGTGGTATTTGAAGGCAATAATCTAATCCTAAATAATAYCCTGTTCTGAGTTTTGTTTACTCCATGTGAGTATCTAAAGAGATAAGTTTGTCTTCTGTAGTGCTAGCAAGAAATCCCAGGTCTGTTGAGATGTAAGACCAGCTGTGTACTGACTTCAGGAAAGCAGAAACTTAGCATCTGCAGGTTTCTTTATTAATCTCTCTTTGGTTCAATTGAAAAAAATAATAATTATAGAGTTTTTACTATGCCTCTAGCAGGTAGAAAAGGAGTTTACATATGAATGTATTTGACAGTGTAACTTTAATGCTCTGAGGTTCAGAAGTGGATCCAAGCTGAAYATATGAAAAGAATTTTTATAATACCTGAGACTAATATAATTTGTTTCCTATTTCAAAATAAAAATAGTTCTGATTGATTTTCAATTTATTAAACCTGATCCTTGCAGAGTTTGAAAACCAAACACTGTGGCAAAAGGAATCTAAAAGTAAAACCAGGTTTCATTGTCAACCCTGTAAGGAGCTGAAGCTGAAAAAAATKCAGAAGTAAACAAGGAAACAGCTTGTGACAATAGCCACTGAAATCTAATATCTGGCTGTGAATAARCCAAGTCTGACATTGATGTAGGGAACCAAGGAAAGCATAAACACTCAAAAGGTGGCAATAATAATAACAACAATAATAAAAAAATATTTATAGTAATTTTAAACTCCTCTGGCAATGAAGAGGGACAACTTTGAGACATCAAACTGGATTTACAAAGCTTTGTATCAGTGTAAGTAACATGAGTAACATTTTGCAGTTCTGTTGTCTTCCCCTCAGATTTCTGTCTCTCTTTATATCCATCCCACTCTTGKGTGTTATTTTATCCATCTCTTTAGGATAACAATTCTATAGTGGAATTATAGTGCAGCGTTTTGAAACTACACTCTTGAATATAATCTTTTAAGTGTCTGACTCATACATGAGTGGTGTGGAGGCTTCCTTTTCTTTTGGCMTTCTGACAAAATGATGCAGCACCTTACCCATCAGAGAGAAGGGATGGGCATTTGTGTGGCAAATGTGACCAATCTGTCTGTGGTACTTTGGGAAAAACTGTTCTTCTAGAGATGCTGGATTTTGCMTTGTGTATCTGGTGAAATGAGAGTTTTTGTTAGCCAAGAAACTTTCACAAACGTACATGTAAGCAGACTTGTTGCAGGGTTGGAAATTAAGATGTTTTTGGGGGTTTCAGTATCTCCCTGTAGGTTAGAAGGTGTGTTATATATTTTAATTTTAAATTCATTACTRCTTCTAAAACAGGGATTACAGATGCACCACACTAAAGGATGTGTTGTCTTCTTTGACCTTTCAGTAATGCTTTTATCTTTGCCTTGCAAAGAGGCTTTTCCCTGTGCACTTACCCATCAGCTCCTGAAAGGCCCAAAGAGGTAAAAGCTGAACTTGGAGGAGGCTTTTTGTTAGTTTTGGATTTCTTTTGTTTTTTTTTTTTTTTTTTTCCCCTAGATTACATAAATGGCTGATCTAGGAACAAAATACGATGTTAAATAAACTGGTGTGTGATGATTCCTTTTTCCATCTCCACACACTGCCCCTCTCTTCTCCACATCCTCAAACCCTGCTGCTGTRCATCAAGAGACTCACATTAAAAACAGAAAAAAACCCAAAAATGGAGAGTTAATGACAGCTGCTTATAATGCTGTGGAAGAAATGTTTTAAAAAGTAGTCCAAAAAGCTGTTTCCTACTGTTATTTCTAATTTCCCAGAGAAGCAGTGGTTCTAGGTCTGTTCAGTGACCATTTCCCCTCCCTTTGAAGCATGTGACTGTACTTTTTCAAGACAAGGTTATGCCAAACTAATTGATTCTTTTCTTTCCCCTTCTTATTAAATAAGTTTGGCTGAGCCACATTTACTTGGATTAAATACAAGCAAAAAGCAAACTCACATTGGTTCAGGAAGTTTGTTTTGTGGTTCTTTGGAAAAGAACATTCTGTCCACTCTTTAAAAACCAATATAAACAGTCTTTTGGCACACACACTATTCTTTGTAGATACCTTACTTTAAATTATCTCTCTGTTATTTTGCAAGATTAAGTATCACAGTCCATATTTCCTAGATAAATACTGCCTTGTGTAATTGTGCTTTCACTTTAGAAGTYACACCTGCAGTGGTAGTTGGCAGTTTAACACAATTAAATCTTCTAAACACTATTTGAGATCTGCTGATGAAAGATACTGAATAATGAAATGCTGATTATAAATTTTAGGCCAGTAAATGTGGTTTATGTCATAGCACTTTTTTAGAAGTGCTTATATCTCATTGTAGAAATGATCATGTAAATATGATGTTAAGGGAAAAGAGCTGTAGAGGCACAGAGTAAAACTGCAAGAGGGTTTTTATTTACTTTGTAACTGAGGAATCGTGTGTGAGTTTTGTGGAGAAATGTCCTTTTCCCTTTTAACTTTTTAAAGGATATCTTTATAAGGTTTTTTATCATTATATAATTTCATCATTATATCATAATTATTATATCATTACTACTAAAGGAGTACTGGGATAATGCATTCCATGTGCTTGTAGCAGCATTTCTCACACGTGAGAACCTGGCAGSAGCTGCCAGAATTGGGAGTAACAGCAGAGAAGGAAATGTGCACTGTGCAACCTCATCAAACAGGGAACAATCTCTGGTGCCCTCTTTTGATAATATATTTGGTGGAACCAGTTAGGGGAGGATCTTAAGTGATAAAGTTAATAAATTATTGGACTGATTCTTCAAGTGTCTGTGACTTCTGYTGGCTTGGGCTCTTACTGGAAGGGAAAGCAAAGATGTCCTGTACCTCGTGGGAGGCAGTGCTACATGTAGTAAATAATATTCCCAGAGAGTGATAAAAGCAAATCAAATCTGTCTGCAACAGCTTGGCATTGAGCTGAGGGTTTACACACACATCTGGATGTAAGTTTTGAGAGCTGAGYTTTTTAACATCAAAGGAAAACACAATGAAGAGCCCCAACCTTTTGAACTTTCCATACATTTAAATCCAAAGACTAAAGTATTTTGAATGTCATGTCTGCCTTATCTTTCTAGCAAAGCCCTTTTCCTATAATTAAAAAGGCATCAATTTTTCTAATTGTTGCCAAATCCAATCTGAGCCTCCCACACAATCATTTCACCCTTCCCTCCCCCTCCCATCATTGTCTGATATTTTGCTTGCACAGTCATTATTCATTAACTATGCTCATGTCCAGGGCAACAAACAGAGGAATCACATCAGCAAGGAGGAGCTCAGAAACTCACCAGTGAAATCTGGTTTTTTTCTTTTTTATTTTACACTGGCTTTCAGATAAGAATCCCAAAACTTGTAACAAATTTCAGAGATMAGGAGCCTGGAAACAATGAGTGTGCTACTGTTTGCTGCTTCCTTTTCTTAGCAGGATTGTTTAGTCTTCCATGAGAAGAATTTATTTCTATGTAAGAAGCTACTGAGATTACAAATCACTATTGGAAAGGAAAGAGGTGTAGTCTGTGCTTTTTTTAAAAAAAAAAAATTGAGATTACAAATCACTATTGGAAAGGAAAGAGGTGTAGTCTGTGCTTTTTTTAAAAAAAAAAAATTCTTACAGAATCACACACAATCATTAGTTAGAGTTGGAAGGGACCTCTGGAGATCATCTCATCCAACCCCCTTGCCAAGGCAGGGGTCACCTAGAGCAGGTTACACAAGAACAGGTGGGCTGTGAATCTCCAGGAAAGGGAGATTGCACAGCCTCCCTGGGCAGCTGCTCCAGTGTAAAGTCCTTCCTTCTGTTGAAGCCTCTTTCCTTCTGTTGAAGCTCTTCCTTCTGTTGAAGCTTCTTCCTTCTGTTTTGAAGTTCTTCCTTATGTCAAGGTGGAACTTACTGTGTTTCAGTTATGACCGCTGCTCCCTGTCCTGTCACTGGGCACCACAGAAAAGAGCCTGGCACACCCTTCTTGGCACCCTTTGAGATGTTTATTGAGATGTCTCTCTCAGTTTTCTCTCCCTGGACTAACCAAGCCCAGCTCCTACAGTCTCCTCTTGAGAGAGGCACTCCAGACCCCTCAGCATCATTATGTCCCTCTGCTGCTCCAGTAGCTCCTTTTTCTTTCTTTTCTTCTTTCCCTTCTTCTTTCCTTTCCCTTCTTCTTTCCTTTCCCTTCTTCTTTCTTTCCCTTCTTCTTTCCTTTTCCTTCTCTTTTCCTTTTCCTTCTCCTTTTCTTTTTCCTTCTTTCTTTCCTTTCCCTTCTTCTTTCCATTCCCTTCTTCTTTCCATTCCCTTCTTTCTTTCTTTTCCCTTCATCTTTTACAACTTTTTTCCATGTTTTGAAAGGAATAAAATGGGCATGGAAGGCTGGAGAAGTCTGCCTGAGGTCACTGAGCCAGGACAAGCTGAGGCTCATGAATGAAAAGCCTTAAGGTGTTGTGCCCATGTGCTGTCCTTCCCTCTGTGAGGCTTTCCTGGTCAGAAAAAAAAAAATCCATTAATTGTTTATCTCCCCTTCAAATATTAAAATGTTACATTTTCAACAGAAATAGGTGATCAACAGATAAACCACCAGTAGAATCTGGTCATATTAGTAAGCAGATTGAAAAGGTTTAGTATAAAAATGAATACAATATACTTCTTCATTTTTRCATTAATGTGTGGCCAGTGGATCCATTCACATTGACTGAATTGACCTATTGTCACTTGTCCCAACTCATTGGAGTTGACTCAGTATTGCTTCTTCCTACTTCTCTTGCTATATCAAATTGATCTGKAMGTTTTAATTAATTTTWATTGGATTTATTGTCAATGGCCTTGTAAGGGAGAGGAAATGGAAGACACAGGATTGGGATAATGCCAAAATGAAGGCCTAAAGAGAGTAATTTATAAGAAAATTCTGCTGTAAATTGGTCAGATATTCAAAAATTTGAAGAACTGGTCAGTGCCTGGAATAGTGCAGTTATGAAGCTGGAAGTGACTCCTGTTACAACTAAGTTAGAATGAAGTGTTGGATATGAATAAAAACATGAAATAAAAAAGGATGAATGTCTTGAATGTCAGATTCAAAATTGAGATATAACAAAATTTGAAGGGTTGATGGTGGAGGCTGCTCAGTTATCCTGACCCTGGGGTTCCTGTTAGCTGTACAGAGCAGTTCTTTTTGGCATTACTGCTATTTAGGAAACTCACTCTGACAGCAGTGGATGAACTCTAACCAGAACTGCATTTCTCCCTGTCATGCACTGAGGGAAATCACATTTTAAGAAGTCAGGGATTAGCGAGCTGAACYCATTGTGTAATGTGCAGTGGAATTGCAAAGCTGAACCTGTTTCTTTTCTGGTTTTCAGTGATTTGTCCTGTTGGGCAGCTGCCTTCTGAGTGCCTCTGGAGAGATGCCAGCCAGCTGAATTAAGCAGCAGCAGGGACAGCATCTCCCCAKGCTGAAGTTCTAAGCCCAGGCCCGTTTGCACAAGTGATCACTGGTGAGTTGTACASGAGCACAGCTTCTCTCCCTCCTCTCTGTCTCTTTAACCACTGGCATCTGTTGCAAACTCTGAGTTCTGGATGCACAGACTGGCCTGCCTCGCTTGTTTTTCCCAGAGTGTGGCTGATGGGCTTAGAGAATGTGAAAAACAACAATCATTTGTTTTTAAAAGTTTAAAAGTTTAATAGTAATAAAATGGTTATAAAAATAGCAATATAATTAGAGTAATAAAAATTTGGATAATTAGTGTTTAGGACAATATGAGACAGTAAAAACAAAGAGTTATGGACAGTCTAGGTAGCTCTTTCTGGGCAAACTAAGCCTGAAAAAGGACACACATTAACAGAGGATTAATCCTTAAAAACARCAGCCTGTTGCATATTCATACACCTCATACATGATGCATATATTCCATTCAAACACAGGATTCTGTCTGGTCAGTGTCAGCTTCTTCCAATTAATCCTAATGGTGTCTTCAAGTCTGAGCAAGGCAGGAAGAAGTTCGTTTCTTTTGATAAGAGAGCAATAAATTCTCTTTCTCTGAAAGATTTAGGTGTCCTGTGGCTGCTATCTGGTCTGAGTACCTCATTCCTTTCTTAAAAAAAAAATCTCACATACATAGTTTCTATTTTAACATTATGTTATAACCTAAAACTATATTCAACACACCACTTAAGAAAACTAATACAGCGTCACTTTCTAACATAACACATATAATTTTCATTTTAATATTTGCGAAAAGCCAATCATAAAATACACATTTTTTACAGAGAATATAAGAGTGTTCCAGGTTACCAGCTAATCTGAGGAAATCCTTACTATTTGTTTGTATGYTTATGGATTATTTTCCCCCTCTCCCTCCACTGAATGAGTAATGTCCTGTTGAGGCCAAACTTCAGTTCTGTAGCATCTGTGTGTTATACTAGATGATATCATTGTGCATCTTTTAACCAGAGGAGATCATCTACCCTCTTCCTCAGTGCTTCACAGCCTGGAAATCCAAGCTGTGGGGTTCTGATAGCAGAAATAGCGACTGGCTGCTGTCAGCATGAGGGTGATTAAAAATGTGTGTGTGCATCCTGGTTCACTCCCTTTCCAGCTGAACAGAAAAKGAAACTGCCCAAAGCCTTTTATGTAAGTGCAAGGATTTGGGGTTTTTTTTCCTGTTTAAATCTCTGGGTGGCTGTGTGCAGACAAACTTCATCCCCAGCTTCCTTTTGAAGATGCTGTGTAGAGAAAAGAGTGAGCTTGTTCTGACCTCGGAGGAGTGATCCTGTTTCCAGCTCAATACCAGACATAACCTCTCTACAAAATAGCTAACCATCAATTTTTTTTTAGGGGAAGGTGGTTTCTAGTCAGTTTTTCCAATCTGTGATTTTCCTTGATAAAACAATGGCAATCTGCTTCCTGCAGCAGCTGAAATGCTGTGATTCCTTGACAGCTAATGTGTGGAGAGCTGCCTTGCACCCTGTAACCCCCTGCTTTATTTAAGATTGCCATGCTGGGCTGACTGCTGTTTTCCTGGGAGTGTGGCACCAAGGAATCATTGATGAGATGCAGCCTGGTCTGTAAAACACACGTTTGCTATTAAAAACAACACATGTGCCATTAGCTGTAGCTAATAATTTAAAAATCTCTGTGGAATTTGTGGGGGATAGCTCCTCTAGACATGGRAAGAATCCCACTAAAGCATCAGCATGGCACAGCTCAGCATCAGGTGCTGAATTGAATATCAGAGKGGGGGCTTTGTGCTTTAGGCAGAACTACCTGAGGGTCTCTTCTGGGGCAGCAGGAGGAGCCCCCTGTAAGGATGGCTGCAGGAAGGGTGAAAKGCATCCAGGGCACTTGTCTCTGGCTCTTTCAGGTTCTTGCCATATTGTTAAAAAGGCTGGTTGGAATATTTGGACAAAGACCTGCAGGTCAGTGCTGTCCTGAGCTGTACATGCTACCTTGATTAGCAACAGAGTTGGAAAATCACTGAAAAATTAGGAGGGTAATTCAGCTTTCTGCTGGAGGGGGCAAAGGCAGAGCAAGGAATACAGGYACATTATTTCAAGGTCCAGTAGCCTATTAAGCCAGACTAAAATAAGTAGGCTTTAATTAGTGGAAAGTTTAGGAAAACAAATTTGGTGCTATTGTCACATAACAAGTTGGAACATACCTGTCCTTAAGTTTCTTTCCTTTTTAWTTCTGCTGCTCTTCCTGCTCCAGTTCAAGCATAGCAGCTGCTGTCTTGGGAACCACTGAAGGTAAATGCAGTTCATTTCTGCTGCTGGAGAATTCTGAGCCCCAGYACTTAAATAATACAGCAACTTCAGTGCTAACAGCAGCAGCTTTGGAGGAGAGAGGTTTTCAWAYTGTTGCAGTTGATTTWCAGGGTGTGTAGAAATAGAGAAAGCAAGGTAGTTATTGAAGCAGTATTTTTTTTTTATTTAAAATCATTGTCACTTGAGTAGGTGCACTTTATTTTTGCTTGTAGATATTTTCAATTATTAAAATTCAGAGATCCCATATTTTTCTAGAAGCTGGATAATTCCAGCAGAAGCACATCTGTGTCTTGCTCAGGGGGACACCAGTTTAGGACAAACGTCTGYGTGCTGTGTCTGAGGTGTCAGCCTGACTCACAGCACGGAATGCCTGCGTGGGGGAAAGGCAAAAACCTTTGYTCCCTTGTGACAGGGGTGGGAACCCCTCTCTCCGTGTGGGAGAGGTTCCTTTTGGAGCTGCACATCACCAGGAAGGTGCTTAGAAAATTCACTCTATTCACAAATAAAGCCTGAGCCAAGCCAGTGCCTGCTCATCAGGCCAGTGGTGATGGTGCTGTGCATCAATCACAGTGCCCCAAGCACAGCCACTTCCATGGCTTTGCCCATGGCTGCACTTTAAGAAATGTGTGTGGACTCCAATGCAGGTTTTTAGTTTGTTGTTTCAGTTCTTTTTTGGGTTTTTTTTCCCTATTTCTGAGAGCACTATAGAGCATAGAACTTCARGTGCAGGGTGTCTGGGGAGTGTCCTGCCCTTGGGGTTGAGTGGTGTTTTGCACTTTGCTTGCAATTCTGCTCCATGGCTGTTTCAAAAGTCTGCACTGCACTTAGCAAACTACAGTTTCAACTTTCATCTGGAAGCCRAATTTTCTTACACATTTTTCTTATTTTTTTTTAAATKAATTTCTAGTTCTGCTTAATTATAGTGCCAGAACAGTRTTATCATGGCCTCATAAAATATTGTACATTGGGGGGATCTTTAAAGACCATCTAGTACATCCCCCCTGCAATGGGAAAGGACATGKCCAAGTAGCCCAGGTTTCTCAGAGCCCCATGAATATTTCCAGGGATGGGACATCCACCACCCCTCTGGGTAGCCTCTTTTACCACCTTCATTGTAAAAAACCTCCTTATAYCCATTCTAATTCAACCTTCTTTTACTTTAAAACCATTATCTCTTCTTGTCCTATTGCAGTGGGCCCTGATAAAAGTCTGTCCTCATCTTTCCTGTAGGTTCCTTTGAAATACAAATCACTGAAGGGATTGGCTATTAGAAATATTGCAGAGTTAGGTAAATGAACCCCCTGCCTCAGGTGGTTGGGTGCTGAAAGACACTGACAGCAATTGTAAACCATCATAAGCCTGCAAAAGATTAATGGTTAGCTACCAATGTTTTGAAACTCAAGAGGAATGATAGCTTAAGCCATTGGTATAAATCAAACCACTCTTTTGTTAACATAAATTTTGCTTAGATCCAAAACCACTGAAGCTGGATGGATATTCCTGATGATTTTTCTACAGCAAAAATTAACTTCTATTTCTTGAGGAGTAAATGGGAGATAATGAGATTTTATTATCTGCTCCAATCACCTGTGGCTTTGATTTAAAAAACAAAATTCCTCAGAACCATTGATTATTTTTTTTTTATCCCGTAATTCAAAACAAATGGTTACCTTATCTTTTAAATCCTGGCTGCTCAGGTGGGGGATGTGCTTTAGGACAGGTAGAGAGACATGTGGGCATTTTCAGGGTTGTCACTGCATGTGGTGAGGGCTGCTGGTGCCCACGAGCCTGGCTCTGCAGGGGAAAGCTCAGTGTCACAARCCAGAGCCACGCTGCTCGCCGAGTGCTGACAGCTCGTCATTACAGACTCTGCTTTTTCCTCCTGCCTGGTGGCTGGAAAGGTTTAGAAATGATCATAATCTCTTTCCTCCAGTGACTGGGGAAGTATCAGGGGTTGTTCTTTACAGGTTTAGTGGGAAAAAAAAGCCCCACTCTGCTTTTCATTTGTGCTGAGTTTGCAGTTGTTTTATTGTCTCGGTTTGATTTTCGTGGCATATCCCAAATCGTTAATCTCCCGTGGAGTGAGAGGGGATGTGAGGAAAAGAAGTGGAGAAGGGAGAGGAAGGACAGCATGGTAGCTAAGCACACTGGGGTTTTCTTGGCTTTAGGTGGGGTGTTTATTTTACAGCAGCTATTTCTGGGGGAGAGGGTGGGGTGGCAGTGGCGTGTCACGGAACGTGGCACCGGCTCACCGCGGGGCGAGAAGGAACTGGGGATCTTCTCTCTCCTTTAATCTGGGCTTATAGAAGAATTTTATTGCTTAACGCATCAGTGTGGCCATTCTCTGCCCTGGGCATGCAGGCTGGGGTGCTCAAAGTGGAATTGTGGGMTCCAGTGACATAAAAACAARCCCCAGCAATGAYAGTCCCCTGTRGGGTGCAGGTGGAGAGCACCTTTGCCCTCTGCCATCAGAGGGACAGGGCTGGGTGAAGCCAGCCGGTCTGACTTGGCTCCCACCTTTGTTTGGAGGTTGCTCTGGTGATGAATAACCTTTGCAGAGGGTGTGTGAGCCTGTGTGGCTCTGGCAGATCAAACAAAGCCCAGGGTTTCTCACCCCCACGTCGGAGCGTGTGCCCTGGCAGAGATTTGGGCTCCCAAAATCAGTTAAACCTGTCTCAGAGCTGGTTACTGACACGGCAGAGATCTCCTCACCACTTCCCCTGGTGGCTTTCCCAGCAGGCAGCAGGAGCCTGGGTGATGGCAAGCAGTGCCTTTGCTCCCTTGTGTGACAGGGGAGCTGATGTGCCTTATTTTTGGGCTTATTTAATTTTGGCTTATTTAATTTTGTTGCTTATTTTTGTGCATTAATTTTGTGCCTTATTTTGTGCCTTATTTTTGGGCCTTATTTATTTTGTGCCTTATTTATTTTGTGCCTTATTTATTTTGTGCCTTATTTTTGGGCCTTATTTATTTTGTGCCTTATTTTGTGCCGTATTTTGTGCCTTATTTTTGGGCCTTATTTTGTGCCTTATTTTTGTGCCTTATTTATTTTGTGCCTTATTTATTTTGTGCCGTATTTTTGGGCCTTATTTATTTTGTGCCTTATTTTGTGCCTTATTTAGTGCCTTATTTTTGTGCCTTATTTTTGTGCCTTATTTATTTTGTGCCTTATTTTGTGCCTTATTTTTGGGCCTTATTTATTTTGGGCCTTATTTTGGGCCTCATTTTGTGCCGTATTTTGTGCCTTATTTTTGTGCCTTATTTATTTTGTGCCGTATTTTGTGCCTTATTTTTATGCCTTATTTATTTTGGGCCTTATTTTTATGCCTTATTTATTTTGGGCCTTATTTTAGGCCTCATTTTGTGACGTATTTTGTGCCGTATTTTGTGACATATTTAGTGCATTATTTTTGTGCCTTATGACACCTGAGCTTTGTCTCCTTACCTGCCCTCGAGGAAGGCGAGCAGGTAGAGACTGGCAAAGGTACTCCGTAGAAGGAAAGAGAGAAATATTATTGTCCAAAAGTCCTCTCTTTTATTWTTTTTTTCCCTACAGTTGCAAAAACCTACATTTTCTATACTGAGGAAACTTTTGTTTCGTTTTACTCCCCATTTGCCAATAAGTGTTGCAACAAATTATTGTTAAATTCTCTGCGGCTCAAAATAGAAGAGTGTTTTTCATACTAAGACACAAAAATCTGACCTAACAACTGCATARTGATACAAAAGTGTGTGAAATTTGGAAATCTCCATAAGCATTACATGCTTTCCTCATTAATTCACATGAGTACAAGTACACATGGATGACACAGGTGTCTGAAGATACTGCAAGTATCACTTCTAGATAAAAATTGCCTTCAAAAAGGTCTTGGAAACTTGTTTCCCCCCCTTCTAGCAAACCCTAGCAGGAATTGGCAAGAATGAATTGCCACCTGAGGCAACTCATGGAGAATTTTCCTCCCTGCATATCATCCTTGTACCCAACATCTGTGAAGCTGCCCTGTGCACAGCTCATAGGAAGTGCTCTGTGAAAAACTGAGTCACTCAGAGATGATCCAGTGGCCATGACAAACACTGTGATGTTTAAAATGTCTATTTTTGCTGCATAATTCCTGAAATTAAAAAAAAAAAAAAAGTGAATTACTCAGCTCTGTGTCAGCTCTCCATCTCCTCACAGACCTTCAAAATGGGTGGTTTCATTTGTCAGGCTGTGCCTYGTTCTTGGCACTGAAGGACCAAAGAAAAAGATGAAAACTTTTAAAAAGCAGTGAGGCCTCTCACAATSTTTAAGATGAAGGTGGCAAAGGCAGGTCCATGTCCCTCCATTGCACCACTGATGGAKCTTCTTTCTGAGTTAGAAATTGGGGAAATAACCTCCTCTCCTTTCAGCAGCTGTTTGAGGCTTGACATCTTGAAGCTGTCAGCTCCTTTTAGTGACTTACTTTATTTAAAATCACCTTCAGTAATGAGTATTTAATTTTGTCTTCTAATACCTTATTCAGGCTGCCCTCCTGGATTTTGGAGAMCCTGGAGAATGCTGCTAACAGAGTGGAGCCAGCATTCACAGGAATGAATTAATGGCAGCCCCATAGCTGTGATTTTTACATCTGACACATTCTCCAAGGCTAGCACAGTKCCTCCCATACTCCTTCAAATTCATTTGTTCCATTTCAGCTCAGCCTTTTGAAATATTTTGTGATGAATGAGCGTGCTGTACAAGCTGGTGATCAGGAGCAGCTGTTCATACTCATACATTAAATTGAATCCATCTGTCAGTGGGCTCTTTAAAGTGTGAGTTTCACATTGTCAGGAGACCTGATTGCAGCAGASCAGTATCTGGGTGCTGTTTGCCAAAAAGAAAAGGACAAACCTAAATGRAGAGTGCTTGGATGGGCTCTGGGATACCCCTGTGGCCTCATCTGCAGAGCTGTGCTTTAACCTGCTGAGATGAGAGCAAAGTGGCTGCAAGCAGCACTTCTGCACTGACATGCAGAGATTTGTTCAGATGTAGACTGAAATTAGGAGCTGACTTGCAGTGAGCTTTGCAGAACTCATGTGTGCTGGTTGCTGCTTGGTTTTCAATCCTGACCCTTTGACCTCATCACCAGTTCTTTAAAGTTTTTGGTTGTAGAGTTTTTCTTCAGAGGATGAGCTGAAGAGGAAGTGTTTTATTCCAATCAGCATAAGGAAACCACGCGGCTTGTTTGATTGTTCTGTTCTTTCTTTCTTTCTTTCTTTCTTTCTTTCTTTCTTTCTTTCTTTCTTCTTCTTTCCATTTTCTTTTCTTTCTCTCTTTCTCTCTTTCTCTCTTTCTCTCTTCTCTCTTTCTCTCTTTCTCTCTTTTCTCTTCTCTCTCTTTTCTCTTTTCTCTCTTTCTCTCTTTCTCTCTTTCTTTCTCTTTCTCTCTTTCTTTCTCTTTCTCTCTTTCTCTCTTTCTCTCTTTCTCTCTTTCTTTCCTCTCTTTCTCTCTCTCTCTCTTTCTCTCTCTCTTTCTCTCTCTCTTTCTTTCTCTTTCTTTCTCTCTTTCTCTCTCTCTTTCTCTCTTTCTCTCTTTCTTTTTCTTTCTTTCCCCCCAGTATGCATGCATCACTTTTTATATTCATTTACAAGTAGAGATGAGCAAAATGTATCTCCTGAAGCTGTTTAGCAAACTGTATTTGAGGCAACATTTCAGCCCAACAAATGGTTGTTTCYTGATTGCAATAATTGTTCTCATAATTTTAAGTGAAATCTTCACTCTGTAATATTCTCTGAAAATGACACACTGGATATGGGAGCCAGCTGATTCATGGCCTGAAATATGCTGATCTTATCCAGGGGTAACTTCTCTTGGCTTCCTTCTCCCAGTTTGCTCCTCACCAAGACCTTTGTGGTGGGGACTGTGTTTGTGCTGGGTTGTGTGTACAGCTCCAGGGAAAAGCATTTCTTGTTCCCAGAAGCTTATTCACCCACAAATATAATCTTCATTACACCACTTCACTTAGGGACAGGCAGCTTCTCTTGGAGGAGCAGAGCTTCCTTTGCCACTGCAAAGCTTTTATTGGAGTTGCAGGAGGGCCATGATTTATTCCTGGGCTCTGCAATGGTCTCCAGAGGTGCAGAGCCCACCCTGTGCTGGAGATCCCCTCTCCTGTCACTGCTGCTGCACTCCTGGTGCAGGGCTGAGCCAGCACTTTTCAATTAACACTGAATTCACTGCTGGCAGAAGCMCAGAGAGGATTAAAAAAAAAWAATAAAAAAGTAATACACCAAAACAGAACACCCACGCTGGCTTTGTGAGCTTGTATTTTGTGTCTGTTATCCTATGGTAAGGGAAGAACTCAGCTTTTCTTTAACACAGAGAAAGCAAGGCTGAAGCCTGTTGTTTCTGTGCACCTGGTAAATAGGAATGATTTTTTTTTTCAAGTGGAAACTCATTAACGTGTTCCACATGGAGAGGTGAGAATTGCACTTAGAGTGAAGAGATTGATTGATTGATGTTGGCTTGTATTAAGAAAATATGGCTAACAGAAGGAGTCAATACATGCTCTTTTTAAACTTTTTTTCCTATGGAGTACATTGTTTTTCTTGCATGTGTTTAATGAGGGAACTTAGCAGGGGAATGCTATTGCTTACCAGTACCTTGTTATCTTCTTTTAAAATACTTAGGCGTGTTAAAATAGAGTTATTAAGATCTGGCACTCATTTGAGCACCCACTTGGGACTCTGGATTATGAGCATGTGTAAATGAGCTGCAGATGCAGAGTAAGCATTCAGTCCTGCACCATCCAACCCCAGCTGTGCAGCAGTGCAGTGTGTGGAGCCACAGAGCTCTGCAAACCCATGGAAAAACCTGGGAATGAATGCTCAGACCTCTGAGAACTGCTTGGTTCTCATCCCTCTCKGGGCAGACTGCTCCAGTTCTCTGCCCACCCTCACAGGTCAGAAAGCTTCTCCTCACATTCAGGGGAACGTGCCATCTTCCAGTCCAGCATGGACATGYCAAGCCCACTGCTGCAGCTCTGACATGTCAGGGAATTAGGAATTAAATTCTTAATACCTTCTCTAGACTGTACTGATCATTAAGGATGAAATGATGTGGTTTTAAATCCAAGTTTTTTTTTCCTTTGTTTGGCTTTTACGACCTGTTTTGAAATATGAGGAGTTTTGGCACCATTGTGTGCTGCAAGAAGAAAAGCTGATTATTTTGGACAAAAGAGGAGGCTGCTGTGCTAATTTCTTGGTAGACTTAATTGCTGATAAGCAGGGATCTGATTCAGCTTAGACAGCACTGAAATATTCCTGTGAATGGGGTGTGCTCCCCAMAGAGTTTCAGGAAACCAGGAACTTTGGCCTGTTTGGAGGAAGGTGCAGCTGCTTGCAGCTAATAATTCCAATAATAGAGGTGAAGYGCAGGAAAATACACTGTCAAGCAAAGGAGGAAATGCACATTCCTTCTGTGAAAAGGAAAAGTTCAGGATCCTGGCAAGGCATTCATACACATGTACAGTTTTATAACATTGAACTGCAAGCACCAGTTCAAGGCCTCAAAGAGGAATGGTATTTTAACAATACGTTTATTATTATTATTATTATTATTATTATTATTATTATTATTATTATTATTATTATTATTATTGCTTCCCTACCTCAAAAGAGCAAGTTATTTTAAAAAGGAAGAGATTACTTTGGTTTCCATGCTGATCCCCCTTCAGCATTAGGAACAGATTTTATCTGTCTAAAATTCTCAGCAAAGATCACATCTCCTTTGTGTTGTGGTTGACCATGGAGCATTGGCTGCTGGCAAACCCAAAATAAGAAAGTAAATGGATCAAACATGAGTCATTATGGTTATGTGYTGCAAAGATGGACTCATTTTTCCTTGTTTCCTACAATTTTTCTAATTCAAATAAAACTGTGGCTTCCCCTTCTTGTGTAAATGAATTATACTTATAGGTCTTGCAAATATTTTCTGGATACTTAAGGGAAAAATAGTGGAATATTCCTTCTAGAGGTTTGTGTTTCTCATGCTTCTTACTTTTGTTTGGAGGAGTGAATTCAGACCAGAACTCTTTCTATGTATTTATAATCATTACTTATCTTAAAAAACAAAGAACACCCAAACACAAAGCAACAACAAAAGAACAAACCTCAAAATYTTTCTACTATGTGACCATTTAGAAAWGCAGTGTCTCACTTAAATATTTAGAGTTAAGCATGCTTTTAAAAGTCATTATCAATATGAAAAATACTGTTAGCCAAGGAGCTGTAAGCCACAAACTGCTTTCCTCTCCTCTCTTTCCCCAGTCATTTCCTGCTTTCTGTTCCTGCTGGTGCTCCTGGTGCACCTGTCAGTGGGAATTSCTTTCTCTGCCCTCTTTTCACTGGGCTCACTACTGTTTCTTACTTACCAYTCTTTAAACAAAGCCTTGCTGTTGAAACAGCAAAACCTTCCAGGTGCTATTTTATAATTTACCTTAAGAGATTAGGTGACAGTAAGTGGGAGGAGTTCCTGAAACCTATTGCTATTCTGACATTCCAGCTTTGGTTTGAGCAGCTGCTCTGGGCTTTTCCTCAAAACTGCACGGGTSAGCTCAGCTCCCAGGTGTTTTTAACCTTTAGTCTCCTGCCTTGGTACCCAAGACCTGGCTGCCCTGGCAAAGCAAAGCTCTGGGGAGGTTGTGTCCTGTCTGACATCCAGAATACACCAACCTGTCACCTGCTGTTCTGAATTTCCCCATGCTCAGGTGTCAGGTGCTACATTTGCTGTTGAAATAATAGAGCATGRCATTGTTATAAATAAGAAGCTTGACTAGGCCAATATTCAAGCAGCAATCAATTTATTATTTAATATGGTAAAGTATGAGCAATACAGAGCTGGGTACAGTGGGGGAAGTTTTCCCTCCAACTGCACACCGATAATTGAGGGTTACAGGTATTTATAGGGGTACTCATCAGGTTTTTTCAGCAGTTTCTATTTCCAATTTTTTATACATCAGCAATATTTATTCCAAATTATTACAGCACAATTCTATACACTATTGTGATTTAGTTTCTCTCAGGATGAGTTTTTAAAGGAGTATCTCCAGATGGTCGTGGTCTAGTTTCCGAAAGAAGGAAGACGAATCCCATCTGGTAGAGTCCAACTCCCAAATGTGGGTCCACCTTTTTAATTGCAGAGACTATAAATCTAATAACAGTGATGTCCAGCTTCCCTTGGTCGAACCCATAAATCCTTGAGGTGGTGGTGATCTTCCTCTCTCAAGCTGTTTTTCTTTGCTTCAATAGGGTGTGAGATAAGCATATTTCCTTTATATATATTCCAAAGCTATAGTTTCAAGGATACAAGTTATATTCTAAAATTATACTTCAAAAGGTTGTTGTTGCAGAGCTCTTTATGGATTAACTATAAGCAAAAAGCAACATCTTTAATTCCAATGCTCTTAAATCAACTAGGGTTAATTTCAAAGGCCTTTTCCCATGCTTCATTTTCCTCAGTTATTATTAAAATTCACAGCTCTCCCACTGTCAGTGTACTCACAAATACACACATCACCTGACACAAAACACAGCTTTGTATTTCACATTATGTGTCCTGTAGATTGTCTCCTGTATTTTTTAAAGTTTTTCATATGGCATTATTATATGACATTTTTATTTATGACATGATATCTCCTGYAGATCTCTGCAGATTCCATACCTTTGGACAAGCTTGGTAGGGATTGAACAGGTGTGGTTAAAATGTTATGGTCTTGCAAGTAGGACATGATAGTCGTTTTACGTGTTTGGTTTTCATTGTAAACAGTGTTTCAGAATATATTCAGTGAGGTTTGGATTGGTAAGTGTAACATGCAAGTAGCATTGGTGTCGCTAGAAATTCTCACTGTTTCTGCGCTACTTTGTAAACTTAGGATTTTTTTTCTTTCTTTCRAGTTACATGCTTTAAAAATTACAATAAGTAGACAAATATACYTTTGAAAAGTCCTTATCTCCTGTAGCACAATAAAATTGACCTTGGTCCTGGGGGCTTTGAAAAGACTGCAGTAAAAGTGCAGATGTTTACCTTGCAAAACCACCTTCTCTGCTTTGAAATATTTGGTGTTTTAGTGCTTTGTTGATAGTGAATTCGTGATGCCTTCAGTTAAACCCCTCTGAGCAGCCCGGGTCTGATGCTCCTCTTCCCTTTGATGATGGTACCCACCCCTGTAAAATGCTAATGGAATGGATGGGTGCTCCACAGGAACAAGGTCACCACTGACTTCATAAAGGGAAGAAATCTCCTTTAACGCCCTTGGAAAACTCCACAAGGAGCTCAGACAAYACTTGACTCACAAAGGAGATGACATCTCTTTGCTGATATGCAAAGTCATTTGTCATTCAGGGAAGAGGTAAAGCAGCACCTCCAGGGTCASTAGTGCCTGGCTGTGTCTTAAAGCTTTTTTTTTTTGTTTTTTTGAGGTGGAGGTTTGAAAGAATGTGTTACAAACTCTGAAAGAATGTGTTGTTTGCTGTTTGAGGATTTTAATTATTTTAATTGTCATTTGTCAGAGTAGATACTGGAGTTAGTGCAGGGTGGACCKTCTGATTCTGATAGCTCTGGGGTGATAAAACTGTGATTATCACAACTGTCCTGGGCTTCATTTGAAGTTATTTAACTGATACTGAACAACAAAGTTTACACACTTCTGTTTCAATTTGTTAATAGAGTCCAGGTTGATTTTATATGTGAGAGCACAATCTTAATCCCAAGGATTTCCTTCCAAGTGTTAGGATTTTGTGCCAGAAGTTATGAAGGGTTCTGATTCTAACTACCTTCAGCATTTGGTTAAGGCTTAGAGGTAGTGTAGACATGCAAGCAGATGCTGCATTAGAACAACTAAACCTTGTATTTAAATAAAAAACCTTGGCTTAAATGCAACATAGATTTTTTGTGGGGTTTTTTGTTGTTTTATTTTTGTTGGTGTTTTTTTTTTTTTTTTTGGCTGCTGGATATATAATTTGTAATCCAACTGAAATTGTTTTCAAATGGTGAAGAATCACTTGTTTTGAGTGCTGTTCTAAAATCAAATGATGTTTCCACACTAATTTTGCTCTGAATTGCCCTACACATTGAGAGAAGGTATGATGAGGRCAGACAAGCTTGTTCCTAGCTTTAAGCTTGGGAAGAAGAGTTACTGAGTTAAGGAGGAGAATGAGACATGTCTTAGAGTTATCTGGTTCCCACCATCTGSAATCAGCCCTCTGGAAATTAGCAGAGACACACTGAACTTAACTGCAGTATTACTCCACTGCTTTGTTTTATTTGAGGTTTTTGTTTTTTTTTTAAAATATGTTTTTTTTTTCTCAGGCACAAGCTCCTGCCCTTTGACCAGTTTGACTTCTAAGCTCTTTTGCAAGAAGCATCCTTTGGGTGTCMGTGTCCTGTTCTTTGTGTTTGACCTCCAGAATCAGTCATCTAATTGTGGAGTGGGCTGGCCCACGTAGCCTGTGTTTGACCAAACTGCCAAGAAATAACTGTGMACACTAATGATGCTAGATATGGAGCACTTCACATCCCAGTGCTTCCCCTCCCATGCTCAGGCAGCCCCAGGAAGGAGCAGAGTGATTCTGCATGAGTGGCTTTTTACTCAAACTCCTTACACCCAAAACCTGGTTCAAACTACACTTGAAACGCCTCCTCCCATTTATTTCACTGTCTGCTTTTCGTGATCTGCGTTGTTTTTTAATATTGATGTGATATTTCAAAAAATATTGCTAGAGAATGATTTATTCAGGAGASCCCGCATTGGCATTTGGACAATAGTATTGAAGTTTGAATTCTGAATTAAAAATGATATTGAAGTTTGGGGATTTGATAGAAGAGGTAAAGTTGATAGCAGTAGGAAATGTTTTAAAATTAAAAATTTTGCTTTCCATTTAAGGTTACAATAAGTTATAGTAGGATTTAACCTGAAGTTTTTCCTAAAGTTTGTAAGTTGGCCTGAATGTCCCCCCAGGTTTTGGAGAGATAACAGTTCTTAGTCCCCTTACCCTGATATAGTTACTTTTGATTCCTTTTGCACAGTTAAGTATGCTTAATATTGATACTGTAATACTTTATTTTACATCATTTTTGTTAAATAGAGTGTTAATACTTTCTCATCAGCAAAACTGAAATTGCAAACAACCCTACTTGATGTGTGTGAGAGGATTTTTAGAATTTTTCTCTGTATTTTTAAAACACCCTGAATTTGTGCTGTGCATACTGAGCCACRTTAAAGGATTCCCTGGTGCAGCTTCCCTGGGTCTGAGTGCCTTTTAAGATGATTTCAGTTTSAGTGGTGCACAGGCTCCAGCAGCCTGGTGAGCAGTGATGGCTGCTTCAGATGCAGCACTGATGGCTGTCCCACTTTTGGATTTGTTCTATCCCTCAATGGCCTTCTCCACAGCTCCCAGCCTCCCTCTCCTCCCRTCCTGAAAAAGACACTGTCAACTCCTCTATATTTAAAAAATAAATAAAAGTATTTCGTTAGTGTGAAGGAATAATACTACTTAGAGTTCATCAGACTTTTTACAGCAGTGTTTGTAATTATTTTGCTTTAGCAAGAGAACTTTCATTCATTTTCATTTGTGTGTTTATTTTCTGTGTGCTGCTAAAGCTCTTGCTGAGCTTCCAAAGGCAASTTCTGACCATGGCCTAAGTGGATGCTTTCAAGTAGCTGAATAATAATTGAGGACCTCAACATGTGGGAAAACTGACTCTTTTCTCTTTATTTTTCTTTTGTTCCCCCCTTCTTTCTGAAGGTTAATTTTTTTCCCTTCTTGTTACCACACTTTSYATGCTGGGCTTTATGCTGATATTTGGCACATCAAACTCATCCAGTCTGAATTCCCTTCAATACAYAATTAAAGAGAGCAAAACAGGAAAGGCTAGATTTAAAAATTTCAACCCTTTCAGTTTTATTTTTCTTTTTCAATCCCAAGGGATGCAAAGCCATGMAATGAGCCTCTGCCTCTTCCCCAGGAGCCAGCACTCCCAGCTGGGGCCAGGCTGGACTCTTTCCTTCATTTCATAAACCCTCCTCTGTTGTCCTTCAGTTTTGGAGTTTTACTGATAATTTCAGGAGAGTGATGAGAGTGGAAACCATGTGAATGAAAGTGCAGCAATACAGCCATGAAAAGAGCTCTGAGGAGCTCTGACTGGTAGCAGCCTCTGTAGGAATAAAATTGGGCAGACAGTGTATGAGTAAATTTTTAACCTCTTTAAAAAAAAAATAAATATATATATATATATATATATAACAGTGTAGTGGTTTTCCAGTCACCCCTTCTCTTCTCAGGAAAACTCAGGAATGCAAATTTAAGTTGTGAAGAAAGAGGCATGCAGAAACAAAACTGAAAGCACCCTTTCTCCTCCCATCCTTTTTCCTTGTTTTTTTTTTTTCCCTTTGCTTGTAAAAAGAAACAGGAGGCCTGTCTTTGCTTCAGAAGGAGAGAGATCTTTCAGCMCTGTATCAAAGTGCAGGGGGCTGTTAATCACTTACACATTTGCAGCTGGCAGTGGAAAATCAGCCTGGTTATTCACTTCTGTGATCAGCCAAGGAGATAACTCTGAGAGCTGCAAGGCACAATTTTGTTCCTGTTTTCATCTGAATCAGGAGGGAGGGAACAGAATTCTAGGTTGGTGACAGTTCACGTGCACAGATGTGAATACTTTAGTAACCATCATGTCACATAAATCCTAGACAACTGTCCAAACATCAGGGTTAGCCTAGAAAAAAATATTGCTATTTATTTTGCTACCTGAGTTGTTAGAGTCTGCTAAAATCTCTGTTTACAGCTGAGCTTAAATGTGGTTTAATTCTGTTTGCAGTAAAAAATGCTTCACAAATCCAAACTATCACACTGCTTATGAGTTAGAACACACAGTTTTTAGAACTTTTTAAACAGAAATACACAATGAGAACATTGCAGCATATCAGTGGGTGTGATAAATGGAGAAGCTGCTTGTCCAGAGCCAAAGCACCTTGAGAATCTSTTTGCAGTGGTGTGGGGTGAGGGGGCCTGTATATATTCAGCAATAATTTCTCCAAAACAGCACTTTACTGTTCAGATTTACTAAAGGATTGTGTAGAGTGGCAAAGSGCAAAGCTTCTGAAGCATTTGTTAAAACACAGAACTTTGTGATTTCAGAAAGCAAAAATCAGCTGAGGATTGGCAATGAAGGTGACTGAATGACTTTTTAAAGTCCAGAGAGGTGGCACTGAAGGGATAAWTACTGGATGTGTAATGCCTTGCTTCATCACCCATGGCAAGAGGGGAAAAAGGTGATGACASAGGGAGCTGCTTGGGGCAGTGGTACAGAAGATGCTGGCCAGCAGCTGGAAGGGAGTGTGGAAGCAGAAGTGCTGATGTCCTTGATGTTTTTAACAAGCTGGATCAGCTGTGTGCTGGGTTTATCCAACAGTTTGACTTCCTGATCTGTGTTTTCTGTGTAAGCTCTTTGTAACAAAAGCTTTGACACCAATGCCCTCTGGTAAGCCCCTGCCCAGTGAGAATCTGTGTTTTCTGTGTAAGCTCTTTGTAACAAAAGCTTTGACACCRATGCYCTCTGGTAAGCCCCTGCCCAGTGAGAACCCACCTGCTCCTGCACTGGCTGGTGTTTGCTTGCAGAGCTGGGGGCAGGTCCCTTTCCAAGGGGATTCTCTTACATTTGTGTGCAGCCACAGGCAAAGAGCTTCCCCAGCACAAGCAGCAGTGCCCAGACATTGCTGCTTTTAGGACTGGACAAAAACTCCCACTGTGGATGGACAGGCTGATGTGAGAGGTTTCTGGTGTATTTCTCCMTTAGATCATGTGTGTGTGATCCAAATGAAAGCCATGCACAAACACAAGAGCTGATTGTACAGCAGGTTGGTTAAGCGGGTGAAAGAGATGCCAGCACCTATCAGGTTCCTCTCCCCAAGCCCAAACAAGGAAACAGTTCATAAATTTGAGGGAACATCTGCTGATAAAACTCTGAAAGYTTGCCCATCTTCCCCCTGGGTCATAAGAACTGGCACAAAAATATAAATCTTGGTGATTCCTTGTGAAACAGGAGCACAGTGTGCTGCTCTTGGACTATCAGGGACACAAAGGGACATTTCCTGAGAGCAGCCTGATGCTTACCTGCTGTCCTAGGGCGACGTTGTGATGCTTGTGTCCCCATTTGTGTGTTCTGTTCATGCTGGATATCATGTTCTGTGCCTTCAAGACTGGCTCTGAAGAATGAATGTTTTGTTTTGGTTTTGTTATCAGCTTCTCCCCCACGGCTGGTGGGACACACAGACAGGGCAGGACATGGTGCTGCTTTTGCTTTTTGCTTTGCTTTTTGCTTTGCTCTTGCTCCTGCTTTGCTCCTGCTTTGCTCTGGCTTTTTGCTTCTGTTCATTAGTAAGTTTAGCTAAGCAGTCCAAATTTCTCCTGGACTGTTTTCCTTTCCCTTTTTTTGGACTGGGACCTGGGAAACACTGAGAGTTTGCACCTTATGGCTGCAGCAGCTGCCCCAGCGCTGAAGGGACTGATAACAGAGCAACCACCCCCACGAGACACTTTCTGAATTTATCATCTTTTTCAGAGCGGTGAAACAGTGCTGTCATCTGGTATTGTTCATTCTGTGTGCTGGGGGTTGCTGTGCCTGATAAATAAACAGGTTCTTTCCACTTCTCTCCAAGGAATCCTTCCTGAACCAGTTAGGAGGAGGRGCCATACGAGTTTGCTTTCTGGAAGAGCCCCCTTTTGGAGGTTTTCTCCCAAATYTGCCCTAAACCAGGACACCTGCTGCCTGAGAGCACGTGCTTGCAAAGCCTTGTGTGAGAGGAGGTAAAGCATGGAGAGAGATAGTCTGTCTCCTGTGGTGARAGATGTGCTGCCCTTCCTGATTGAGGAGGTGTGAAAGAAGCCAGATGTGAAATGTTTCAGAGGGGAAGGATGTGGCACCCAGACTAACAAAGCTGCAGTCGGTGTGAGGTCTGAGAAGAGCAGGGATAACCCCAAGCTTGCCTTGGGAGGGATAGCCAGAAATGGTTTTCTCACCTCTGAAATTGTAGAATAAAGATACATTTTGCCTGCATGGCGGTTTCTCACCAAAAAGCGCATTTATTTTTAAACCAAGCATCACCACATGAAACGCATGGAAATAAGTTGCTATAACTGTTTCTGGTGTGCAAATGTTTGGAACGCATGTAAGCAAATATCCCACAAAAARCCAGAATTTCTCCCGTGCATCCCAGGCCTGTGATGGGATCGAGATGCTTTGCAAACCTCTCAGGGCCTTCCCTGGGGCACAGCCTCACTCTGCACATCTCTGAGCAGCCCAAACAGCTCAGGGTGATACTGGGGTAAAGAAGAACGTAGCATTACTGATAAATAAGTGCAGGAAGGTGAGCCCACTCTGCCTCCCAGAGCTTGCAGGTGAGCTCTGGCAGGGCTCATTCCTGGCCCAGAGACAGCTCCTGTGAGCCTCAGGCCCTGGCAGCTCTGCTGATGTTCACCTGATAAGGACTCAGCCTTTTATGCTGGGTTAACTTGAGCAGCATTTAATTCTTGCAGAAGCTTGGCATAACTAAAAGGCTTGGCAGCTTGGGTTATAAACCGCCAGGAATTTGAGAGAAGTTGATTTAGTTTATTTTATGGCGTGCCAAAAAACTCTATTTAAAGTGTCTGACCTCAAGATGCAACAAAAAAAAAGAAAGTTCCTCTGATCTTCTTTGGCACCATTTTCAGAGTCTTYCAATGTAAAGAAAATATTTTGTTGATGTCTACTGTCCTCTTAAATCTGAAATATGCAAGGAACAAAAAGCTCTGATTATCARTAACAGCATGAAACTTTTAGGGGATTTGTTTCTGTTCCCTGACCTAAGTTCTTGACTTGTTCTTTCGTGTCATGAAATGAAATGTCTCTGACAAATCAACAGCACGTACAGAGTTACTGGCACAAATGGAGTGGTTTTAGTAAAGCTTTTTTAGAATAGGCATTGCCTACTAATTCWGTCTCTGTTCATTAAGACAAGCAGCTTATTAAAGCCTTTATTACTTCATTGAGGCAGAACTTCTTAGCTAGAAGAGAAAAATACTGCTTGGCTTTTAATGAGAATTTTCAGGCTTGCTATAATGATTTCTGTGTGGGCTTTGTGGAAAACAAAAAACAAACAAAAACCAGTGTGATGTGAAATAGTATCTTACATGATGCTTACTGAGATGCTAAGAAAGATGCAAGCACCTCCAGATGGAAATATGATGTATGCTGTACTTGATTTAAGAGAAGTAGTTAGTTTTCAGGAGCTTAAAGTCAGATAATAGTAAAAAAAAATGGTGGTGATGTATTTTTCTAGGAGTCCTGGGCAGCTCTGAGAGCAGGTCTTTTCCTATCTGTTTCTTCTTTCAGAAGCATCCTTATCTCTATGACTTTGAAGTTCTAAAGAGCAGACTCTATTGCTGTTTATTTTAAGTATTGTGAAAATAYAATCCAAAATATTTTAAACCTTCACTTTCAAGCATCTTTCCTAATAGTTTCTWAAAGTTTGCATGCTGAGAATTTGCTTTTTTACTATCACTTGTCAGCCACTCCTGTAAATTAAAATTTAGTCATATTATGGTAGCAGGATAAATTCAAATAGGTTTTTCTAGCCTATGTTCTTCCTTGAAATAAAGAGCTGCTGCTCATGTACAAATTTTGTTTATTTCATGTACTATGCCCACAGCCTACACACGTGACCTTGAACGTTGGCAGTGAAAATTGCTCGATTTATCTTTTACACCAACTCCTGATTTTTCTTTTGTTTGATTTCGTTCTACAAAGAGAAGCTGCAGCTCTTGAATCTGGAAAGTGCTTGTTTAAARGCAGCTTTATGAGGCAGGAATTTCTGCTTGGCTCTTCATGAAGCATTTCCCAATCTCTCAGACCCATCTCCCTTCCTGAGCGTTTTCGCATCATAAAGTCGGTGCCGAGYGAAGCGTGCTCTGATGTTGTCTCTCTGTCCCATTACCTGTTCCTGASTGAGGCAGCAAGAAGTGTCCAGATACGTAATTGAAAATTAATAAGGAACTTGGCTTTTTATGGAAGACACTAGCATTCAGTTTGCTGCACAACAATAGCACYGATATCCTGCCTCAAACAAGCATGAAAGCAGTGGAGCCTTGTTTATCTCACTAGTCAGCAGCAATCACTCCTGACTGCACACCAGCAGCAGATCTGCTGAGTGCAAAGGTACCATTYTTATGTTGCTATTTATCAGACCAGAACCACTGACTTTACTCTCAAAGCATTTACTTTATTTATTTTGGAGATTGGTGCTCTTCCAGGAGAAAAGTAGAAACCTATTYGAGGAGAATCAGCATCCGGGAAAAGTGCTTCAAGCCTGCTTTTAGAAGTTACTTCCTTTATTTCCTCCATKATTTCAATATTTATCAGACAGCTTCAAAGAAACTTTCTGTTTAAGTCACCTTTATGCCACCCTAGAGCTGCTGATAAAGTACCTGTGCAAAAATACCCATCAGCCTGCTTAGAAGTGAAGCAAGCTGGAGCGTAGCACAAGACCTGCAGAGAGTTTTCAGTCACTTCATTTATTCCTAGCTTTGCTATTTTTGTGCATATTAATTTTCTTGGCTTTATTTTTATCATTTAGCCAGTGGCCAGAGGTACAAGAAGGCTGTTATGGTRCTGTTGGCAAGCACATGAGAAGATGCAACTCAGCTGTAAACAGGCAGTGAGTTATGATGGAAAGAGGAAATAGAGGGAATTAACTACACTGGAGTAATATTTTCTCTGGATGCTCTAAGAGGTCTGGGATTTGAGGTTGATTGTTGGAAAGAATAATTGCTACCAGTTTCTAAATATATGTTTTAACATGAGGATAGCTGTGGGGCAGAAGGAGGGAGAAACAGGATCAAGAGTAATGAGGGGTGCTGAGGTGGGCGTGGGTTGATGCAGAGGTTTTCCTGGGAGGCTGCTGCAGCCCCTCTGAGTACTGGGATTGCAGTGTCTGGGGCMAATATTCCTTTATTTAATGTCTATTCTGTGGCTTCTGGCCCAGCTTCTCATTTTGAGACAGCCCAAGTCTAGATGGCACATGTGGCACTGAGTAAACTTTAGCTTGAAATTAATTTGAGATATTGTTTCTCTGAGTGGTAAAGCAGTCAATGTAAAGGTAAGGATGCTTGTCTRTCAAAAAAGAAAAGAATGCTGAGGCCTGACTGTGCAGAAGTTTGTAAGTCACCTCTCCAAGGTATGGAGAAACTGTCTGAACTCACTTCCATACTATTGACTATTGACATAATTTTTGCTTCTTGGAGAACAGGAGACAAAAAGAACACAAATAGAAATAAAGCAAATCCTAAGAGTGATCTGCAAAAGATTGAAGTGGTTTATGTCAGCGTTTAATATACAGGACAAAGTGAGGAGGTTTGTGAATTTAGAAGAAAAATCCTCATCCTATTCCTTCCCTCTTTCCTTTTATGGGCTGTTTGGTTGGTTTGTTTGTTTTTTGTTTCACTAATTTGATGTTTTTGAGGTCCTTCACGATGTTGCTTCCTCGACTTTGCAGCAAGGGATTGTTGGGGGGCCAGGGGGTCTCAAATAGTTGTTCTTGGAACTATTGCAACTTAACTTTTAAGTTGCAAGTCTTAAATGTTTTTAATTAAGTTGGCTTTGTCTTCAAAATGTGAATTTKGTACTTAAAATCAAGCAGTGTTTTYAAAGACTCTTYTCTCATCTACACTGACCTCCTCCCACCATCAAGGTCACTCAGCTGTACTGCAGAGAGGAAGCGTGGAAGGAAAAATGTTTTCAGTTTGCCAGGAACCACTACAACCTCAAGGGATTTTGAGCAGTGGGTCATTTKAAGAACTGTGATTCGTTAAAGTACCTGGAATTTGTTCAGAACATTTTTGTTGATGCTGTTGCTGSTAGAGAAGCAGTTATTCAATTTTCCAGTACGGTCAAAGTGTGAACAGCAAAATTTGTTCCTCTCTTTTGGACACACCTTGTAACACAGACCGCTTTCAGCACTATCCAGAGCGACCATTTTCAAGCTTGTTAACTTAAGAGGGCTCGTTTCTGCACATGGGAACCATGACAAACTGTGCTGTAGGATGGTCAAATCATTAAATAATCTACAGCCTGTTGCATTTGGCACAGCTCCTTGTTGTAGCCTGGATGTGAGTGTCAAATGCAAAGAGACAAAAATCAGACTCGTTGGGGCACGCTGAGGTGCCACAGCTCCTATTTAGATCTGTATATATGTATATATGAATTATGCAAATGCCAAGCAATTATGTCAGTTCTCAGTTTGACAGATTGTCCATGCTGGCTAGGAAATGTTGACCTCAAAAACATCAAATTAGTGAAAAAAAAAAAAAAACAACCAACCAACCAACCAACGCATAAAAGGAAATGGGGAAGGAATGGGATGAGGATTTTTCTTCTAAATTCACAAACCTCCTCACTTTGTCCTGTATATTAAACACTGACATAAACCACTTCAAGCTTTTGCAGATCACTCTTAGGATTTGCTTTATTTGTATTTCTGTTCTTTCCCATCCTCTTTTTGTCTCCTGTCCTCCAAGAAGCAAAAATTGTCAATAGTATGGAAGTGAGTTCAGACAGTTTCTCCATACCTTGGAGAGGTGACTTACAAACTTCTGCACAGTCAGGCCTCAGCATTCTTTTCTTTTTTGACAGACAAKCATCCTTACCTTTAYACTGACTGCTTTACCACTCAGAGAAGCAATCTCAAATTAATTTYAAGCTRAAGTTYACTGCTCTAGAGGATGGAGCTCGTTGTAACTCAATCTCATCTTCTCCCCGTGGCCCCATAGTGAGGCCTCGGTGCAGGGGAATGTATAAACAGCTGCAGCAAGGCTGCTCCCAGTACAGATGTGTCTTCCTGCCGTGAGATCTCTGGGTCACCATGTGTYCTGGCTTCAGMTGGGAYAGAGCTCATTTTCCTCCCAGTAGCCAGCACGGAGCTGTGTTTTGGAGCTGGGTTGAGAATAATGTTGATAACACGCTGGTGTTTTGGCTGTTGCTRAGTAGTGCCAGCCCTGAGTCAAGGACTTTGCAGTGTCTCATGCTCTGCCAGCCAGGAGAGGCACCAGAAGCTGGGAGGGAGCTTGGCCAGGGCAGCTGACCCGAGCTGGCCAAAGGGATATKCCATACCACAGCACGTCATGGCCAGTATATAAACTGGGGGGAGCTGGCTGGGAGGTGCCCAGGGCTGCTGGGGGACAGGCTGAGCATCTGTCAGCAGTGGGTGAGCAATTGCATTGTGCAGCACTTGTCTTTCCTGAGCTTTATTTCYTTGTCTCTTAACTTTTCAATACAAAAATATCGTCATTTTAATCATTATTATTATTATTATTAGTAGTAGTAGTAGTATCAATTTATCTATCTATCTATCTATCTATCTATCTATCTATCTATCTATCTATTTCCACTACTATTATACTTTGTTTCAGTTATTAAGCTGTTCTTATCTCCATCCGTGTGTTTTACCTTTTTTTCTGGTTGTCCTCCCCATCCCACCTGGAGCAGGGAGGGAGGGAGGGAGGGAGGGAGGGAGCAGCTCTGTGGCACCTGGTTGTGATGTGGAACTAAGCCACAACACCAGGGACCATGCAAGCCACACTGAATGGGTGTCAGGAACCTCTCCATGGGTTAGCCAGTTGAGCTGTTCTTGTTTCCTGCAGAGAAATGCTCTGCTGCCTTCCACCCACCCAGCTGTCCTCCTTGCTCCTCTGGGTTCTGGCAGCTTTCTGTCCTTGACATGCTGCCCTTCCTTAGCCTGGTGGTCTCAATACCATGTTCCTTAAAATGCTGCTGAGCTGCATTTCAGTCACAGGTTGGCAGCTGTGCTCCTGCCAAGACCTTTCCTTGTGTTCTTGATCCTGTTCAGATGTAACAGGACATGAGCATGGGACCAGARTGGGAGAATTTATTGTACTTGTGGTCAGGAGCTGTTTGTGCTGCATTTCTGGTGGCTTGAGAAGTCGTTGTGATTATTGTACATTGTTGTAGATTCTATCTCAGTCTGGCTTCCAAGTTGTTTTGATCAGATGATCTCCGGAGTTCACTCCCAACCTAAATTGTTCTGCAATTTATACTGCTATTTAACCATAGTAGAGATAAGGAGCAGGTGGTCCAGTAAAAGAGCTGGTGAGCATAACTCAGAATTCGGAAACAAAAGGGCTAAAAAAATAGACAGGAGTCCAGTGTGTATCTCTCTTTTGCAACTCCACATATTTGCATAGGCTGGTATTCGAATATTGGCTGGTCTTGACAATCCACTAATTGATAGATCACAGAAATAAAGATGTGGCATGTATTTTTTCATGAAAGTTGTTTAAAATTCTTAGTTTTAACTCTCCTTAAAAGAGAGCTAGACAGGAAATGTTGACTGTTAAGGCTACACAAGTGGCAGGGGAATCAGCTTACAAAAGGATTAACTTGTAGGTTTTTCCACCTCTGAYAGGTTATTAACACACTTTTATTCATTTATACCCTTTTGAGAACAGCTCAGTAACAGCAGGGTAATCCCAGCTGTCCACCAAAATAAAACTTCCTGCAACAATAGGTTTTATCAGTGATGCATTTGTATATATTAATTTTGCAGATGACTTGTTACATTACTGAATCATTGATCTTTCATTCCTCATATAACTAAGCATTTGTTTTGCTACTGCAAGCATTCTCACAAGTATATACACCATWGCTCAGCTATAATGATATGTGCCCTCCCAAAGTGTTTMTTCTACAGCTGGTGATTTGTGCTCCAATGTGCTTTAACTCCTAGTGCATAGTGTTGTTTTATTTTTYCTTGAAGTAGAAGAAGAATCATATGCTTTTGGAACAGTAAATGGTTTTAAATGGTGCCAATACTGCTTGAAAGTCAGATCAGCACAGGAATTAGTGCTTGTTTTATATCTTGTCGTTTCAATCTTAGTTACCTGAAGCTATCAATATTTTCAGAAGGCAGGGACTGAAAATTTTGCTCTTTTGCCTTGTATGATTAATAACTGTACTGTAAACTTACAGCCTCCCAAATCACCTGGGTTTTTTTTWAAATCCAGGATCCTCTTTGCAGGTWATTCCAGCCACCATCAGCCTTGGGAKTTTGTGAGAGTGCTGGCCCCAAGCCATGCCTCCTGTGTGCAGTGAGAGTCACCTTTAGGGTCATGATGGTTGCTGCAGTAAAGATGCAAGTGTGGAGTTTCCTGGGATGAGACATGAGAATTGACTCCAAGTTCTCAGAAGGCTGATTTATTATTTTATGATATTATATTATATTAAAAGAAATGATATATTAAAACTATACTAAACTATAGAGAAAAGAATGCATCAGAAAGCTAGAAAGGAATGAATAATGAAAAACCCCATGACTGACCAGAGAGTCTGACAGAGCTGGACTGGGATTGGTCATTAATTAAAAACAATTCACATGGAACCAATCAAAGATGCACCTGTTGGTGAGCAACCTCCAGATCCCATTCCAAGCAATCAGGTAATTATTGTTTACATTTCTTTTCTGAGGCTTCTCAGGAGAAAAATCCTGGCAAAGGGATTTTTCAGAAAATATCATGGTAACAGTCTAGTCCGATCTGTGGAGTATAACCATCATTTTTTGGTTCCTGTGGCACTCCTAAAGTCCTTCTGCACTGCTGGGTGCCCTGAACACCTGTGGCCAAGACACCTCCCAGTTCTGGGGATTGTTTTGGTCCAAAACTGGGGGTTTTGTTTTGTTTTGGTTTGGTTGTTTTTTTTTTCTGGGGATTTTATTGGTCCAAAAGCTGCTGCCAGCCCACCTTGCTGTGCCTGCTCCCAGGTGCATTGCTTCTGCACCCCTTGTATTTGCTTGGCTCACAGGGTGTGTGCTCTTTCCCTGCTTCTTGAGCAGGTATATTTACCCTGTGTCATGTTTTTCACTCATAAAGTCTGTCCTGTAGGGTTATTTAAGGGTGGATGTCTTCTCTCACCTTATGGCTCTTTCTGAGTGCTGGTGATTGCACYGCAAAAATAGAAACCAGTGATTTATGTTCATTCCTGGTAATAAATGACCTTGGGACYGGGTCTCAGGACCTAAACTGTAAATAATTAAGCTTTACCTCTGTGGAGCCCTCACTCAACCCAGGCTGGTTTTAGCTGTACTTTTATAACAGTTACCTTTTAATTTCTTTCCCAGGCACTGGGGTCATGTAGCATGGTCAAAAAAAAAAAAAAAAAAAGCCAAAAATTAAAAGCTATGCACACCTTGTTTTTATGTGCATGAGATAATAAATGCTGTGCAGTCAAAAATCTTTGGGTTTTTGACCAGCTGATGTAACTGCAGAGCAGCCATGTGTTAATTCCAACTTGGCCTAGCAATTCCAAACAGGAGCAGGCTCTCAAGCTCATTGATTCTTTGTTTTTTGGGTTTTTTTCCACCAAGTTTGTCAAGCTATGAGCTTTGGGCATCTGACTTTTACTCTTGACCAACCTGATATTGGTGATTTGAGATTTTTTTTACTTCATATCTGAATAAAAGGGAGTATGAAGGAAACAGGGGAAGATGCAATTTTTCAATATTAGTTGATGAAGTGGATGATTGTAAATTTCTGAAAATATTAAATATAATTCCTAACTTTCTTTATTTTTAAGTTTGGGCAATTCAAAAAGTGCCAGCTGTCTGTTATGGTTTAGGCTTTTTAGCCAGGAAAGGCTAATTTATATTCTGGGCATTCTGAGTAGACTGTTCTGTGAACAGCAATGCTCAAATWAAAATGTGAGATTTAGTCCTGCGAGCATATTGTGGTGAAATAAATTGTTGAATGAGGCGTTTGGAAGTGAATGTTAAAGRTTACAAAAATATCCAGCTACTGCACACCCAAATATTACTTTTTCTTCTGAGAATCATCTAGGTGCGTGGGAGAACCTTGGTTTTCAGGACATAGGATTTTTCAAAATCAGTATTTAARAGAGAATAATGGAAGCCAGGCAATTGGCTGCTCTGTGGTTCCTTCAACCCCTCTCCCTGAAAATCTCTGCAACAAAGGAAAAAAAACTGGAAAACTGTAGGTTTTGTTTGGAGAGAGGCTGGCCTGCATGTCATGATGCTCTTTTAGATGTTTCTTTCCCTTCTAATCCATGCTGTGAGTTTATCTCATGGTTGACTTTTACTAATTATCTGTGCTCAGTAACTTTGAATTTCACTGTCCAGGAAGTCCCATACTGAATACACTGTTGTGACTTTATCTCTTCCACCCTTCCTCCAAACAATTCTTAAAAGTMATTTCYATCATCTGRCAGGGTTCTGTCTCCTGCARATCCCAGGGMYTTCTTTTTGTGCTTTTGTAATTTGATGTTAAATGTAGACCTGTTGATCCCAATATTTCTTGTATTAACAATCACTATTCAAGTGTCTGTTTTCTATGTGCCACAAGATGGGGATTAAAATTCATCAGGGATTAAAAAAGAGAAGTGGAAATGAAAAATAAAATGGAAGCAAGGTTTTATTACTATCTTTATTSCTGTGTTTGTGAGAGAACAGCACAGCTGACTCGAAGTCCGTGGGATGTGGACAGTAGGCAAAATATATTGTGGAGGTACAGTTCCCCCTGGATAATTCAAAAATACACAAAATAATCATTATGCTGCACACAATTTCCTTTGTTACTCTTGTGGCTTGAAACATATCCCAGATTCCTCAGGTTTTGTGCAATCTTTTGTTCTTCTTCCATAAATCTGGAGCTGTGGATGCTTCCTCCCTCCTCTGCTGTACTTTACTCCTGGGGAGGAGGGGATGTCCAAATGCCATTTCTGWGTAACAAACTCTCTTCTGTTCAGGCCAGTAGTGTGAGTCAGGAGTGAGAGAGTTCTTCCACTCCTTGYCTCTGCTCAGACAGGTTTGGAAATCTCTGGAAAAGCATTTGTGGTCAGTTTGGCATTAGTTTTCATACTGCATGTGGCTATTTATACTGCAAGTCTTTTGCATCTTGTGTATTATCCTCTTGGATAATATCCCCCTGGAGTGYACTAAAACATGAGAGTGAGAGGAACACTAGATAAGAGCACCTCATATTAAGGAAATGCAAATTACATGACATCACAGTTTACACATTTCCATTTCAGGAGCAATCCAAGAGGGTATCACCTCCATCATTAGAGAAGTTTCACTAATTTTATGTACTCAGGACAATTTGCAGTGGTTAAAGTCTTGTTTGGTAACCATTGGAAGCAAGTGCCACCTGCTGCAGCTCTTTGTGTTAAGATTTCATTAGTGGGTGCTGCACAATATATGCCCCAAATTTTGCAGGGGAACCATTGCTGCCAGGGGTTTCATGTCACCTGAGCCCTTTGTCCCTCTTGTCACCTGCCAGAGCTGTCTGATCACTGTGCTAGGGCTGCAATGCCTCTTCTGCTCACAATTGAAAGGAAAGGGGATGTCACATTGAAAGGAAAGGGGATGTTCACAATGAAAGGAAGGGAATGTCACAATGAAAGGAAAGGGGTGTTCACAACTGAATGGAAAGGTGATTTCACAATTGAAAGGAAGAAGGTGATGTTCACAACTGAATGGAAAGGTAATGTTCACAATTGAAAGGAAAGGGGATGTTCACAACTGAATGGAAAGGGATGTTCACAACTGCATGGAAAGGGGATGTTCACAACTGCATGAAAAGGGGATGTTCACAATTGAATGGAAAGGGATGTTCACAACTGAAAGGAAAGGGATGTACAACTGAAGAAAGTGATGTTCACAACTGAATGAAGTGATGCAACTGAATGGGAAGTGATTCACAACTGAAAGGAAAGGGGATGTTCACAATTGAAAGGAAAGGGGATGTTCACAACTGAATGGAAAGGTGATGTTCACAACTGAATGGAAAGGTGATGTTCACAACTGAAAGGAAAGGGATGTTCACAACTGAATGGAAATAATGTTCACAATTGAAAGGAAAGGAGATGTTCACAACTGGATGGAAAGGGATGTTCACAATTGAAAGGAAATGTGATGTTCACAATTGAAAGGAAAGGGATGTTTTGCATCTCTGAACTTCCAGACTGCACCAGGCTGAAGCCGAGGGGAGGCCATGCTGTTACTGGTGGTGAAGCCTTGGAARGCAGCACCTGTGCTTCTGATGTGAAACCATCCAGTGCCAGGCAGGGGAAAGCCCTGAGCACACTGAGAAGAAGCCATCTGCYAAATAATGCTAAAACTTGGCAGGAGTGAACTACACAGGAGCCCCTGGTGCTCACCAATCGATCTGGGCAGCAGGAAAAATGTTAGGACAGCTGCTGGGATTTCCCTGCTTGTAGAGTAATGGATCCCCTCCCTCACAAAAATCTATGTTTTCAAGCAGAAGCATTCAAATCATGTGGGAACTTTTAGAAAAAGAGCTGTACATGCCCTTCACTGGGGAAAGAGTCAATGAGGAGAACATGGGCAACAGGGCTCGACCTTTCAGAAACAATAGGAGTGTTTGGGACTATTGACCACAAATGTCCTTTTTGGAACCTGAAGCTGGGYGAGTTTTCTCCCCATCCTGAGAAAAAAAGCTCTCAGTAAATTCCAGATAAGCATGGGTTTTGGCAAGCCTCCAAGCTGCCAGCTGAAAGCTGTCTTTGGTTTAGCTGGGTGGGAGAATCCAAGTGTGAGGGCCCTCCACACACAGTTCCAGAGGAACTCCTGGGTGACAGGATTGCTGTGCAAGTGTGACAGGAGGGGCAGTGTTGGTGTGCCCTCAGCACTGCATTTCTACTGGCTGAAGAAATTCTGTGTCTAACCTGTTCAGGTTTTTTTTTGTTTGGTTTTTTTGGGGGGGTCTTTTTGTTCGGTTTTGGTTTAATTTTTGTTTGTTTTTGGTTTTGCTTTTTTGTTTGTTTTTGGTTTTTTGTTTTTATTTGGTTGTTAAGATTTTCAAGAGGCGCTGCTCCAGCAGTAAAACTGGAAAGCTTGTGTTTAGGAGGATGGGTTTGTAGCAGGAGAAGGGCTGAATCCAATGGCTTCCTCACTCTCTAATTTCTGTAAATCTTGACCCACCAATGTGATTAAAGCTGTGATCTTATTTCATATTTTGTTCAGAGAAAACAGATGGGAATATCTCCCATTAACATCACCTGAGAGCCTGGCRCTGGCTGAGATGTTCCTGTGCTTTAAAGAACTGACTCACAAAGCTGAGTAATGCCAAAGGAAGCAAATTTTTTTCAGATATGTAGGTTTTGGACATTTGCCCAAATGTCACCTTCAGTGCTCTGGGCTGCTGCTGTGCTGTTTTCCCTTCAACAAAGGGCATGAAGGTGGCTGGGCCAGCCTGACTAGATATTAATTGTGCAGATGCCTTTGGGGAGAAGTACTGACCTCCTGCACGGGCAGGGAACGGTTTGGTGACTGCTCTGCTCCCACCATGCAATGCCACATCCCTGTTTGTGGCTTGGCTCCCTCCAGCCCTCCTGTGTGGCTGAGGAGGAAACAGCCACAGCATCCCTGGAGCAGGTGCCAGGATTGGCCCATGGGGTTGTTCCTGGAGGAGGTGGCTCAGTGTGACCCAGAGCCAGGCCCACACATGTGGGCAGTCTGGGTGTCAGAACCCAGAGCATCCCTCTGGCTGCCCTGGGGGGCTCCAGACCCTGGCAGGGGGCTCAGAGACCTTGGCATGGAGTCACAAACACCTGTGCCTTTGATTTTAACCCATGGAAACAATTACCAACTTTGTGTGAGGAGTTACAAGCCACAAGGGTTTGAGTAGAATGATAGTGAATTTATCACAGAGTGAAAAAATTGAGTTTTGGGGTTTTAGAATGGGGGTTCAGGAGGCAAGATGGAGGAATATGGGTGTGTCCTGTCCTCCTTCTTCTTCTTCTTCTTCTTGTCCTCCATCTTCTGCTGTGATGGTGACACTTTTGGATTGGTTTAGAGTAGAGACAGACTGTCTAACATAGGTGATAGGTATTGGAAAATTATTGTAAATAAAGTACAGGTAGTTCTTAGTATAAAAATCTACCACCACCCCAAGGGCAGGGACTGTACCACAAACCAACCTGCTGGACAGACCTCAGCAGGTCAGAGAAAGAGTGTAATAGATAAGGGAAAATAAACAACCTTGAAAACCGGAACTGACGAATCCTGACTTCTTCTTCGGTCGCGGGGCTGGGAAAAAGATTCTTTAATACCTCAGGAGTCATCTCAACCACAGAAAACCCAAGATCTGGGGACTGTTTAAGCTCTTTGTGGATGGAGAAAGGTGGGACATCTGACAAGCTTCCAGCTATCCTACTAAAATACCTTATCTTTGTGCTGGATCTTATTTGGGCCATAACCTCAGCTGCWGCAAGTTGCAGCTTGCTCCTCTTCCCTGGATTTCACACTGGCACCTACAAAGAAATTGTGATTTCTATGTCAACGGTTTTGCATCCATGGAAAGGCAGAAAGAGGTCACAGCCAATTAGAGCAGTAATTGCTTCTGCCATTTCACCTRAACTGTCTGTGAATGAGTTTTCAGAAAGCTTGATGCAATAGCTGGGAAATATAAATTACCACCACCAAAAAAGAAATAAAAATCCTACCTCTAATTCTTTGGGTGTCTCTGTTGGGAAAGGCAATATTTATAATTGTCAATGTTAATTTTCTAAGTGATCATCCAACCCAATTGACAGGAGATGAAGGACAGCCATAGGGTGGATGGCAAGCCGAGTCCCCATCTTAAGACTTTGTACAATGTCAGGAACTATTTTTGAGTCTACATTTAAATTATYTTTTCTTGAATAACTTTATTTCTTTTCCAGACAGTCTGCTGTAAATGTGCATGAAAAAAAGGAAAAGGAGGAGAAAAGCATAAGGCTGCATTAAACAATATGAGGAAAGAGTAGAGGTTATGCAAAGTTCAAGAAGCAAAGGGATATGGCTTAGAAAAACACTGAGATAATGAAAGATAATATATAGATGAAGTAACTGCAATATTGTTCCCCCTGAAACTTGCCTCGTGGGCTCCTGAGGGAAAATAGAAGTTGACATCTGCTTACTTTGGATTGCCTAGCTGGAAAAACATATGAGATGATACACATGAGACAAAGTCCTTGTGGGCCCATTGCAGTGCTGATGTGAGTGATAAGTTCTACAAGAGAGGGGAGGTAGCAGCAAGCCAAATATTCTTGATCAAACAAGACAGAGGAATAGGATATTTTTATAAGCCTGGTTTAACGCTGATTTCATGCATGTTGTTACCTTTTTTTTTCCTAAAATTGAGAATCTAGTGTAGTTCTTGGGTGTGTTGTGGATAGAAGCAGTGTCAGGTGAGTTGAAACTGCAACATGGATTTAGATTATTTATTGAGAAGAACCTTAGATTTAGATTATTTGTTGAGAAGAAACCCAGGGCCTTTTTCAGAATAAGGCTAATGAGTCCCTGGGTTTCCCCAGGCTAGGCTGATAGCCTCCCTTATTAGAGGCCCAAGGAAGAGCTTGGGAAGTACTACTTTTTGGGAATTACCTTGGCACTTTTTGGRAATTACCTTGGCACAGTTGCTCCTGCCTTAAGGTTGTGAGATGACTTCCTTCCTTTTCAGCCCCCTTTCTGTGATTGTTTTGGAAACTGTTTCAAAAAACACTGAGTTTTGGGGAAGCACCTATGAACAGGCAATTACTTTGTCCTGAATAACTTCCCAATAATTTGGTCAAAGCTCTTTTTTTACCCTGAGTCTGTCACAGACCTTAGTTCAGCAGCAAGTTTCTTGATCAGATTCCTTCATGAAAGCATAGAAATCTAACTATTTATGTCAGTATGCTCCCTAATTCTTTATATGTTTCATGTCTAAAATGTGACTATACTTTAGCCTCTTTAGTAATTTCTGAACAGCATGGARTTCAGAACAGTGCATGCTTAACATTTGAAACATTGTATGAAAATATCTGAAAGCTCTTTTTTGTACAAGGGCTTCTTTAAAAGCCTTGGGTTTATTCTTTAGTCTTATTTTTATTTTTCTTTCAGTTGCTTCTCACAGTAACGCGAAGGCAAATGTAATGGAAACAAGTACTAAGTTCTGGGAATGGCAAATAGAAAAAGGTTAAGTAGAGAAAAAAAAAGTTCTGCTTTTCATAGGACTTCAGAAGTCTTTGGGAGCTTGCTAGAAGTGCTGGCTCTGGTCCAATGTGCTTTTATTGGCATACATGAACAAATTACCCAGGGCACAGCTATTTTTCTTACTGTAGTAAAAACAGGGACACTGAATAGAGGCTTTGTGTAGGACAAATATTTTTCCTTTGAAACTGGCTACGAGTTTAAAGTTTATCTAGTGTGCCTTCTGGAAAAGGGGAAAATAGACTTCTTAATCTCACAGAATAGAAAATGTATTCTAGTTTAGGCAACTCAGAGCTCAATAAGCAAAATTTACTCATTGGTGAGGAACTGGAATAGTTTTACAATAAGCAGCATAATTTCTTAGTTGCCTGGAATGTGGGATGAAGCTCTGTTTATATTGTTTGTAKCTGTGTCCCTCAAAAATTTCCTATGGATCCCTTCCCTCTGGCATCTCCCAGGGCTCTGATGTTTTCTGGATGTAGCCAGGAGGATAAGAGTGTTATGGAAAATGGTTTTTAAGATAACATCCATTGCTGTAAGGACWGTCTCCATGGGCAATTCTTCTAACTCCAGTTGGAGCTGTGGCTCACTGTGCTGTTGTGTCATTGCTCTTCAAAACCTGGCAGCATCCTGGAGCAGCAGGGTCTCAGGTTACTTATAGGGTTGATTATTATTCATTTAATATTTATATTATTAATAAGGTTTATTATTATCAAAGTTAATTATTTAACCTTTCTGAGGTCCATAGGATGGTAACCTGAAGGAAGATTAGATGATACTTCTTAAATAATGGGTAAAATCACAAGAATCACATCTAGAACAATTTTTGTAGAGGTTGGAAGTGAATGGAGCAGTCAAATTTCCCCAGCCTCTCCTGTCATTCCTCCAGCCAGGAAAGGATCAAAAAGCATTACCTCATATGGCTTTTAGCTCCTTCCCTTTCTCCTTCCCACCCACACTTACTTCACACACATTTATTTCTAATAAAAGCAATTGCAGAACAATAAATTCATGTTCAGAAGGATTTTTGAAAATTGTCTTCCTTCAAAACCTGTGGGAGCTTTCCAAAAAGTACAGCTCCACTGAGGTTTCCTGGGGGCAAGGTWTCTTGGGCTTCTGTCCCACACTATCTGACATTAGTTTGAAGAAAATTTGACATTAAAAATGCCTCAGCATTTTGGCAAATTTGGCATTAAAAATGCCTCAGTTGARTGAATGAGCAAATTGCAATAAAATACCTGTTGTAGCATTTCAGAATCCATTTCTAGTGAGAGTTTGTTAARTTTGGCTTGGTGACCATCAATGACAAATTCCTGGGGAAAATTTTCTTGTGAAATTCAAACTCATTAGAGGTAATTGCAGAAAAAAAAACATTTTGCGGTGATTATAATTTATCTTTTATAAAGGTTTCTAATTTTGGCATCCTTAATCACTGGATGTTTGCTGGAAACCAAATATATGGTTGTAAAGGCATTAAAATTTTCAAAAGTTTATATACTTTTACTTCTGGAAGTCAAGCCTGTAAACTTGCCAAGCCTGGGCATGCACAAGCAGAGACTGCTTTTGAAAACGTGAATCTGTGAATTGAGTTGGAAAATAACCATATTTATGCACTTGATTCAGGTAATTTAAAACAAAACAAAACCTCAAAACTACGGCATTTGCTGAATATATGTACCTGGAATTGAAATACACCTAGAGGAAGAGCTTGGCCCAGATTAATGGATGGGAAAATTGTGTTTGTACAGCAAAACATAGATGATTGCAACTAGAAAACCAGMGGCATGGAACACCAAAAGTTTAAATCCTATTTCCTTCCCACAAATGGTGGGATCTGCTATTGTTCAGCCTATTTTCATCCAGGAAACAATTGCTGAGTTACATAAGGGCACTGTAAATACTGTGGCAGGGTGTGACTTCAGTCAGCTGTGACCTCAGTGCAGKGAGTTCTTTTTACACTTGACTCACTTTGTGCTGAATAATTGCAGCCCTGATGTGGACAAAGGCACAAGGTGGTGCCTTTAGTTTACTTGCTGAATTGTAATATATGGGGGTTTTGGGGGTTTTTTGGGGGGTTATATGTGTGTAAACACAAACAAAAAAGTCAATGATCAAGTTTTCTGGTGACCCCCAACAAATCTCTCCAGCTGATGCTGGTGATGCCTTCTGAAGGCTGACCTAGAACAGAGGCTGGGCAGAGTTAAAGAATAAAGCAGGGATTTATTCCAAGGATCTCCTCCATGGATCCACCTTAGGCAGCACAAGAGCCCAGCCAGGGCTGCACCCAAGATGAACCAAAATGGCCCCAAAATGCACGGCCGGGCACGGGGTCTGTCMCTGGGATCAGTTCTGCTCCATTTGCACCTTGCAGTTCATTGTCCCATTCCAGCTTTAGCCCCTGCAGTCCCACCCTGCTTGTTTTTCTCTCTSCAGCCCACGGTGTTTGTGCTCTTGGGCTGAGATTTGGGTCATTTGTCCTTGGTGCCCAGCTGGAGCAGGAATTGTTTTGTCTCCCTGCTCTATGCACAGAGCTCACCATCCCCTCATGTGAAGCCCAGACCCACACACTAAAGCAGCACAGAACCTGAAAAATATAAAAGCTCAAACCTGAGGCATCACTGGGGTGCAGGTGAGTTATTGCATGTCTGAAAGTGCTGAGAGCTGCTCAGACCACATCAAGGTCACGCACCCCACTGCAGACATATGCCTGTTTTTAACCTCAGGTGAGGGGGAGTTGTCCTTGGAGTTTATTGTTTCAGATTAATGCTTCAGAAGGAAAACCATCAAGGAAATACTGCATGATACAGTCTGTTTGACTTGACTCTTCTGCGTGAGCAAACAAGTCACATAGCTCTTCTCATGTCTCTACTTTATTCTGCTGTGGAGTAGGAARTGACTTTGGGTTTCCTGGTTGGTGGCAAGGAGGTTTTTCAAGCAGAAGGCAAAAAAAATAAAGCAATATTCCCTTGAAAAATATTTTTCCCAGTGCAAATTTTTCAGTGAAAACAAAATAATTGTGTTTTTTGACTGCATTAAACTGAATATCTCAGTTGGTCTGGTGATGGTGTTATGGGTTCTTTTTTTTTCATAGATGAGAAAATTGAACAAATTTGTTGTTTGTAAAAGTCAGTGACTGCTCCTGCTAGGGTTTAAAATAGCTTATAGTGCAACTTATCCTCCAATTTTATTTAAAAATTTATTGGCTTTCCCTGCCCTTTCTGCCTGATTTTCAGAGTCTCTGTGGGCTTGTTGTTACCACGTGGACACTGTGCATCCAGGCCCCTTCCAATGGTGTCTCCTCCTAGTAATGAAAAATACAACAGGTGCTGACCTGGATGGCAACTCAGGAGGAGCAGTTTCTCCTGYAGGTTCAAGAAAAGCAGTTTTTGTAGTCCCCAGAATCTGAAAAAAAATTTCCTGTAACATAGGGCAAGTTTTGAAGAAAACATCCAGTTCTCTGCCAAAAGTGTCCATGAGCCAGCTTCAGTCAAACCTCTGTGCTGAGGCTGGGCTCAGGTTTGACTCCCAGCTATTGCCATTGTTGCTGCTATTCACTGCAGCTTCACAACCACATCTTGGAGAACAAATTCTTCTCCTTGTGTGCTTTATGTGTGTATGACAAGTGAAAACCTGGCCTCTTTTAGGAGGCTTGCTGACTAGGCTTGCATTTAATTCAAATACTTTCCAGGAATCATGTGTGAATTTGATACTTGATATACACATGATATTACACATACATTGACAATATAAGGGGAATATTTTAAAATAATTCTGAGAATATTAGTACTTTGCTGCCTTTTCTGGCATTAAAAACTTGTTTAATCCCTATTGAGATGAACTCCGCTTCACACTGCAACAAATCCCCAAAACTTTTATTGGTGATATTTGGTTTAGGTTGTGTTACCTAAAGTCATGAGGATTTGCATATCAGTCTTGTGAAACCTTGTTTGCACATTATTTGAGTCAAGGAAGTTTGAAGAATTAGTCAGCATCATTAGAATAGTATGTRCTTATTTATTAAGTTTTAAAATTAAACTTTTAGATTTGCTGTTGAGTTCCACTGTGAGCTTGTGCTCAGCGTTGCTGATTTGTTGTGGTCTGATCAATAACTTTTTAACTTTTCAATTGTACCTATTTGTTCACCTTTATTAAACAGAGCCTTTTCTCTTTTCACTGAACTGCATGCAAACTGCCTTTTTTATGGTTTTTGGGGTACCATATAGAAAATCTAAATCTTCCAGTAAGACATGGAGCATGAACCCTTGCCACAGTAAAGTTTGAGGCCTTCCAGATACGTGTTAGCTTGCATTCAGAGCACTTTACTGGTGAAAGAGCTGAATTTTCAATAAACAAAGTTAAATCAGCCAGGAATACCATCAGTGGGTGGTCCACAATGGTTGGTTTGGAGCATGAGTATTTGAGATCATCAGGAAGCCAGTGGATGTTGCTCCTACTCAACTTTGTCTTTTTAATTCAGAATTGTAACCTGCTACAGACACAGAAATTGGTTTTCTAYGTGAGTAACCAATGGACTTCAATATCTTCACCAAAACTGAAGAAAGCAAATTTGTGAAAACACAAATTAAATCTTGCCACATTTCTATTAAACCAAATTAGAGAGGTATTGAAGAGTGTTCCTGCATTTTTTCCCCTCCTCTTCCTCCTTCATGTTAGTTTTTACAGTCTGGTTGGAGTATGTCATTATATGGTTTCAGTTCAGCTTTTGTTATGAACTGTACCACGCCAGTTTTAATATTGTCATGGCACAGTTATTAACTGGCTAATAAATGTGGGTAGGTGGTTAAACCAGTTTCATTTGGGCAGCTTGCAGCAGCTTTTAAACTTTTTTAACTTTTTAACTGTTGGAAGTTCTATCATTTTTTGGCCAGAATGGGAGGAAAACTTTATCTAAAACAACACCTAAAGACATTATCTTATCAACCTTTATACACTTTAGAAGTTTTTGGAAGTTTCCATTTCTAAAGTGGTGGCTTTAAAGCTGGATGTATACTGCAAACTGAGTTTCAAAGTAGTGTCTGGAGTGCCATCTTTTGAAATCTAATGATCTCATTTGAAGTAGGATGTATCAAAGAATAAAAGGAAATAAGGAAAAAAAAAAAAATCAGGGAGTATGAAGAAGGGAGATACAGCTGGGGTTTCTGTGCCGGGTCAGCAGAATTCACCAGTCAGCAGTTTGAAGGCAGCTTTAGTTTTATTTAAAAAACTAAAAAAAAAAAGCCAAACCAAACCAACCAAACAAACAAACAAAACCCCCCAAAACAAAAACAAACAAACAAAACCCAAAGCAAAACAAAAAAAAAAAAACAAAAAAAACCCCTCTGCAAATAACAAACCCCCAAACTAGGAAGAGTTTTTGTACATCCTTCCAAGTAAGATACTGAGTGTGTTGTAGGCACATTGGAATTGGRATTTATGAGTAAAAATGGTGTCTTTTGCCAGCTTACTACTCTACTTGACATAGACTCACCAAAAATACTGATTTTTATGGTACATCATAATCCCTTTTTTCTACTTTCCTCTGCAAATTTCTTCATATGCCATAAACCCCTTCCTCTTTGGACTGCTCTGTATGTGTGAAAATTTTTTGGTTGGATTTTTGGGTTGGTTTTTTTTAATTCTTTTTTTTATACAAGATATTCCAGCTGTTGATGATACATTCTGCAAGGACTGCATAATGATCTTGATCTTGGTAATTAATACTAACATTGCTTTAGATGAGGTGGTTAATTCTCTAATTAAAAATAGCAGTGAGTGGTGGCTTCAGTGCTTGGCATATTTATTAACGTTCCTTTGTTGCAATGGGGATTTTAAGTCTTTGAAGCTTTTGTATCTGTAGAGCTGTTTTATTTTCTTTCAATATGGTTAATTATAAATCATGGCCCAGACCTGAAAGGGATGGAAATAAGTTGCCATGCCAGAATAAGAACCTGTTTTCAAGCAGGRCAAAGTCTATGACCATGGTCTGAGGTTTATTCATTCAGTTCTTCCTGTTGCTCTCCATATTTCTTCCCTTCTTCAAAATACAAGATAGCCATCTTAATTGTATTGTTAGAATATTTCTTTAATCAATCACTGGGTAATATCATAGTAGGAAAAAGAAGAACTCTAGGGCATTTTTTTAATCTTAGTTCTTCCAATGGAAACCTTCTCTTTTAGGTAGCAGTTTCTGTTCTGAAGACAAGGMCTTTATCTACTTTGGTTGATAATTATGGCCACAAATTTTCTCTAATAAATTTATCCTCTCCCTCCTGCTGAAAGGAATGCTGCTAATGAATTTAGCATACTCCTCCTTAGAGAGGGTCTCAGGGGAGAGTATTAGATTTCAGAAAGTGTCAGTGAAAAATCAAAACGCTTTCTGAAGCTGGCACAAACAGCATTGATTGCCTGCTGCCCTGCACTCTGGAGAAGGATGTGAATCCATTTACAAATCCCCCCTGGCACTCTGTGTGCCYTGTCCCTGTCCCCTGCCTGGACWSAGTGGTGGTTTTTGTCTGTCACTGTCTTTAGWTGCTTGAAATGTTTCTACCCCTGTCACCTCTTACACAAACAGGTAAATAATGTTTTGGGGTGAAATTCAGCTTTCTATAAGGAGTAAAACTCAGGCAAGAGAGGGGGACACATCCAGTCCTTTTCTCCCTACCTCCAGGTTTCTTTAGCAGGAACCCCAGCTACTTAACACTGCATCCAGCCCTAAAACCTAAAACCAGGATGCAAAGWAGTGCAGATTGGCATAAACTAAAATGCTGTGTAATTGGTGCTAAGGGTTGTGCTGGACARCTGCTCTGAATGCAGAGAGGTCCTGAAGGAAACAGCATTTTCAAAATTGTTTTATTAACTTATTTCCTGGTGCTTGGACAGAGGAGGGAATTCTGGAGTATATACAGCTCAGACAGCTTCAAAAATAAATATCAATAAATACAGAGTGGCTTGAGAGAGGCAAAGGGGACAACAGTCACAGTGTTGGGGAATGAAGTTAATTTATTTTGTGTTCAAACTGCAGCAGTTTAATGCCCATTTTCTGCATTAGCTTTTTGCTGTCATCTTTTCTACCAGCTTTTGGATGCTCCAACCTGCTTAACACGAAACTGAAAACATTACAGAGCAAAGCTGCTGCCAGCTTAACCAAAAGCAGTTTTTCTCAGAGGAATTCTGGTTTCAGTGCAGCAAGGCTGGAAAGTCCCCAGGGATCATTTCAGAGGTATCACTTACTCATGCATTCATGTGCATTTTGGTGTTTATCTCCRGGCAAGATGTCCAGCAAGCAGCAGAACTCGTGTTTCTCTTGGTTGTATTCTCTTGTGTTTTGCTCTTGGTTATACTCTGAAGCAAGTCCCAAAGCAGAGGGCAGCAGCCACATTTCAGCTGGCTCCACAGGATGTATTTCTGCCAGGAGTTTCCCATTTGTCAAATCTGTGCCTGGACTGAAGATACAAATAGGGGAGTAATGGGTCAGAACAGCAAGGTAGGCACCAGGAGATGCTGTTTGAAATTTAGCACCAGGAGGGAAAGTTGTCTGTGTGTGTGAACAGGGTGAGGTTTGAGAAGAAACAGATGAAAAATGGCAAGTCACACAGCAAGCTAAACAGTTTTGTGCATTCTGCAGGTCAGCAGTGAGAGGCATTTTTACTGAATGCACAGTGAGCCCTGAGTACGTGGATTTTTTTTTAAAATTTTTTTTCCCCCTGTTGTTTTGTTCTTCCGTAATACTTTTGAAAGGGGAAGGGTGGAGAGAGAGAGAGTGTCCTTATCTGACATTGCTGCACCCACCAGGGAATGGTGTCACCTTGTAATGTCCACTGCTTTCTGTTCAGGCTGGAGTTACAGCCTGTGCTCTGCCTGGGGACAATTCTGGGGGGTTTGGGGGGACACATGGCAACAATAACATTTTCTTAATCACTAGACAATAATTATTCCAGCTGTTATTGTCTTTCCTGTGCATCCTTTTCTCCTTAGCCCTTCCCCCTCCATGATTTCTAACATATCCACATCATTAAGTTGTTTCTCYTTTGGTTTCCATACGATATTGTGATCTGCCTCAGGGTGGGACTGGTGGCTTCAGGATGAGTGGAAAAGAGCACCAGGCTCTAGAACATCTAATTTGCTYTAATGATGCAGCTCTGCCTCTCTGGGAAAGGTGTTTTGGGTTTTTTTTTTTAAATAACCTGGGGGATTTTGTTACTTTCAAACTCTTATTAGGAAATGACACGGCAGGACATGTGAGCTGTTGGTGTGCCACATAAATTGCATTGTTTTCATGAGGCTGCCATGCTACAAGATGGGGAAGACAAAGAGTAATTAATAAAAAAAAAGTGTTCATGACTGATAGAATCACGTTGTACACTGGCATGATTCTCCCCATCCTTGGGATTACCACCTGTAACTGCTGAAGGACAAAAGTACATCTGTCTCCGAAATGGTTTCTCTGTTATAAAAGCTGGGCCCTTGTCATTTACAGAGCTCCTGATCATCAATATCCCTTCAAAATAAAGCTGATGGCAGCAGGGAAGCTCTAGGTGAATTTTTTTGTTGTTGTTGAGACAATTTTGTGGATTTTTTTTTTGTTTTTCAAAATAAAATATTTATAAATATTTTTAACTGATTTTAATGATATAGTATTTCATTATACTTAAGGATAAATACCATTATATTTGTCTTATTATTATTATTTTATCTATGTTCTTATTATTCTTTTCTTCTTGAAATCTTACTTAGCTTTCCTGGTTTAAAATATTTCTTTTTCAGAGCAGGCATGAGTATATATTTCTTTTTTTGCAGGATCCTGAGACATGACCATTTTTGGTCATATTCACAATTAAACTGTTGATRCTTCAGGCCTAATTGAAGAGGGATTTTACAGTTAATTGTGGAGGATGTTTATTTTAAAGTCTGGGACACCAGTGGAGGTTGCTGTGAACTGCTGGGCTGGGGTGAAAGGGAAGATTAAAGAGGAAGTGGAGTTTATTAMTAGACCCCTGGTTGACAATGGCTTTGCAGTGTGCAGGGGGTGACTTTTGCTGCAGGACTGACTGGTTATGAGAGATGAAAGAGCATTTGAGATGAGAAACACAGCAGAGAAAGCTGGACAAGGCAATAATAAAGCCCTGCACATACTGTAACCCTTTTGTGGTTTTTCACTTTCTCCATCATGCACTTAATTAAAAAAAAATTAAAGCATTTTCCTAATTTTTTTTTTAATGAAACATTTAGGTTGAATGAGATCCAATTGTGTGATAATTCTGGGGAGTCACGAGTAGCTTTTTGATGCTGTTATAAATATTTGAACTAATTATAAATAATTACAGTAAAGGGTTTGTTTGTATTCACRTTCTGGAGGTTTCTTGAACCAAGTGACAGAAGCATGGCATGAAATTGTAATCTCATTGAAAGTGTCATGTCAAGGTAGATGTGCTGGAATTTCAGAAGCACTGGAAGATTGCATGAGGGACAGGAAATATTGCTGGCTTTACTCAACTGTCTAACAGCAAGTGGTGTTTTGTTTGCATATCAGCTAAAGCTGACCAAAATTTTTGTGTTTGCTTGGCAGAACAAGCTGCTTGCTTTTTTTTTTTTAAKTTTAAAAGTCAAAATTTTTGACTTCAGATTTATTAGTATCTTTTCATTCAACACATAATTCTGAAGCTTTTTGTATTTAAGTGGTGTTGTGCCTTACAGTGGGCAACTATTTAGTCATGAGAGATGGTTTCTTTCCCTGTGTGAAAATCTGCTGCTCAGCTTTCTTGCTGCTTTCAAACTCAGTGTGTCATGCTGACTTCAAAGGCTGAAGCTTGAAATTCTAATATATTACATCCTAATATATTACATTCCTTCTACTTAAAATATCTGCTTCACCACCTCTATAAAATYGAATACAAATACAAACCAAGTATTTGTCAGATTAAGATGTCAGAGCAGTGGAATTATTCTGAGAAAGTCTTAAACCAAGGGGTTTTTTTTCACCCCAGATCTCACTTTAAGACAGTTGCAGAATTTGTTACAAATAGACCTATGAAAAAGACTACCAATCAAAAAAGATTATGACAAACAGAATTATTCAATAAGTGCTATCTTAAACAATGTATGCATGGAAAGTAAAGCGGGGATACCAAAGAGCAGCAGTGATAATTTGTGTGGTTTGGATGAGGAAGCTAACCACAGGGGAAACTGCAAAGCAGGGCAGCAAATTGAGCATGGTTGCAGATGATGATAAGAATTAACAGCTGATGGGAAGTGGTGGAGAGCTCAGAGGCAGCCTGGGCTGGAGAGGAGCACTGAGCTGAAACAGGGRGTGCACAGTGAGCCGGCAAATCCTGCTGAGAAAATGAACACTTGTATCCTTTCAAGTCATGGGATGGTTTCAGGATGCTTCCCAAAGGTTGCAATTGCTAATGAATTGAGCAGCATTCAACATGGGTGGTAATTTATTGGAGACAGCTGTTAAGGACTGCACTCCATAAAAMGAGTCTTAGAGCTGCCCAAGTGGCTGCCAGCTTGGATGGGTGGTATATTTGTGGGGCAAAATGTGCTTGTGGCACTAAGGAGGTTCTGCACGGAGCTAAGACTTGAAAGAAAATTAAATAAATTTAAAATAATAATAATTAAAAATATATGTGCACACATATATATATATACATACATATACATACATACATATATATATATGTAAAGCCAAATTAGCAAGTATGTACCCACTAAAAGCAACACCACCCTTGCACATGATTTCACTTGACATGTCAAATACACCTGAAATACAAATACACCTGAAACACAAATACATAATTTCACTTGGCATATCTAATGCACCAACAAATACACTGTTCTAGTTAGTTTTGCTAACTGCATCTGGGTTTTGTTCCTCAGAAATGTATAAAACTCTGCCCTCAGCACCAAAGATCACCAAAGCTTGTTTGTCTCTTGAATTGAGTGATGGATTTAGAGCTCAGCACAGATTTTGGTTGTCTTTTTGCATGGAAGAAGGAAGTAGCAGAGTACATGTGGGCACTCAGGGGGTCCTGGCAGGTSAAAGAGCTGCTGCTTCTTTGTAAAACAAGAAGAGAACAGTTAATGTGGGGCAGTGAGATGAATTAGAGCCTCAGAAGGCAAGCTGGCTGCAAGGCAGCTCTAGTGCAAACAGAGCAGGCTGTGCTTGCTTTGGAAACAGAGATTTTGTAGGTACAAATTTGATCTGGTACACTTTTGACTGCTCTGCAGTGTGACTGAAATGTAGAGAAATATTCAAATTTATATTATTCATGTATACATGTAAATGAAAGAGTATTTGCCCACGGTGAATTTGAATATGAAAGGGTTATGAAAGTCACTTTCCAGAGCTAGTTTTAACTTTAATGGATGTGTTATTAAAGGGAGAATTTTTTAAACTGTTTTATCATGGCCTGTTCAGCATTGCTTTTGTAGGAAATGTTTCATTTGGCACACCAAACTTTCAGGATGTTAAGCGCTGCTTAACAAAAAAAAAAGAAAAAAAAAGAAAAAAAATGTTTTCTTAAGTACCAAAATAGCTAACCAAGTTTCCTTTTGTACTAACAATTGTGCTTTAATTTGATAATGCATCTTTCTAACAATTCAGCTGATATGTTTCATAGAATATATATCAAAAGGTCATTTCAAGAGTTGYATTTGAAAGAAATGAATTGAGGGCTGGAATCAAGCATGCTTGAGCAATAAAGTTACCATTTGGAACATCTTGTTCACATTTGCAGTAGATCTTGTTCTTTGTTTAGTGAGCCTTTTATTTCTACAGCTATTCCTAAAGACCATTGTATCAAAAATAATAGCTTTGTTCACAAAATTATAAATTATTTGAAGCTATAACTATCAAATTGCTACTGGGAGAAGTTCCACAGCAGCATCACCAGGATGCAGTTAACAACAATTGATCTTGTTGATGCAATTTCGTTCCCATTTCAACCATAATTTCCTCGTTAGGTTTGTATTACACCTGTGTTCAGCCTCCATCTTTTAGGAGCCTTCAGTTCAYGTGCTGTTTTTCCTTTTCCCAGGTGGTTTCTCCCAGTGAGTGGCAGTGAGAATGAATGGACACATATCAAACACCCCTCCCGCTGGATATGGAAGTTACTTCCCCCAAATGAAGTAAGGTTTTGACTTTGACTTGCCTTTTATGGACAAAATARTGTTGTACTCCTTCTTTAGGCTTTCATTTCAGGTAGAGCTGTAATWAGTAGGTCCTAATGGAATTACAAACAGGCTTTTTCTGTAGAAAAAATAACCGTGGAACCAAAGTGACAGATATTTTTGTGTTCACGTAAAGGAGAACTGTGTTCCTGCATGGACTCATCTGGAACAGCAAAATAAATTGCTGTAGCCAAAACATCCTTATTATGTTACTCAGAGAGGCCTTTGTGTGCCTGAGATGTTTAAGGTTAGCTCTGAGTGAATGCATTTTTATGCATAAAAGATGAGGCTGCCTCTCCCATCTGTGAGAACAGACTGTTTCCCAGGAAAGAGAGCTGAGCAACTGCTRCCTGAAAGTGTCACCTTGCCTCAGATAAGAGGGGGATCCCTGTATCAGGGGCATGGCACAGACTCACTCACAGCACTAATGAGAATTTACCCATCTGATGCCGAGGAACACATATTCCTGTGTGGAACAGGATCTTTGTGGTGTCTTTTGCTTCTCACTAAGGTGAACTCATAYATCACTCATTTTTGAAACATTTGTACTCATATTGCCTTTTTGTTTGTGTAAGACAAYGCCAGTCATTTTAAGTTTTTTCATTAAAAGCTGTTAAAATTGCTAAAAGCAATCAACACTTGTGTATGCAGGGAAAAAACCCCAAATCCTACCCAATTCTTTGGCATAGTCATGATTATTATTGCTGTTTTTATTATTATAAAATTATTATATTTCTTATAGATATAATAATGCATAAATATATAAAGATATATAATATATTAATATATAATATATAAATATATATAATATATTAATAAATAATATATAATATATACAATACTGCATATTTTATATATCAATATATTATATATCAATTTATTATTATTATTATTATTATTATTATTATTATTATTATTATTATTACGCTGTGACATTTGTTACTGGAGTTAAGGTGGTATTTATTTGTATGCCACACTCCAGTTGTGCACAAAGTTGTATTAATGCAACAAAAGAGAGCTCAGAAAGGCCTGCAGSCCAAGTGAAACATTCTCCCTCATATTCATGGTGTGGAACAAATATCCAGTATCATTCCCTCTGTTACTAATGCTGTAGGTATGTGTAGTAAGGGGAGGGTTTCTCTTCAGTGCCTGCCAAATACATCTATACAGAAGATAACCAGAAATGTTTTCTTYCAGTGGCTATGGCTCCCCAACGTTTGCTCAGTCAGAGAGGGAGCAGAATTCAAGAACAAGTGCAAAAGCTCTCTATGGTAAGGTGGCAAAAACTCTCTAAACTTCTGTGCTAAGTTGCTGTTTGAATAGTGATTGTGATGTGGTGGTGGAAATATTTAACACATATTAATCTGAAAGTGTATGTACATACACATGGGTGTGTCTGTCAACTGAACTGAAAAAGAAAGTGGTTTTTTTCCTACTAAAGCCAACTAGAAAATGCTCAATTTACTAGGAAGAGAGCTCCCACCTGCTCATTTTCCAGGCCGCATTCATTCACAAAACTCAGAGTGATCCTATAGCTAAGTTATGCACCAGGGAGTGGGCATTTAGCTGTGCTTAAACCCTTGTGGGGTTTTATTCCTCCTGTACCTCCCTCCCTCCCCAGCCTCATCCCCTGCTAGCAGAAAAGGCACTTRCAATATTCTTCTTCTTTGACACAAGGATTCCTAATATTCAACCTAAATATTGAATCAATCGAAGTTCAAGTTTACTTTGTTTTAGTGCTGTGCTMCAAAAGTCAGTCTCTTGACATAGTGCTGAAGGCAGGAACCAAAACTGAGGAAAATTCTGAGCTGATCATTTTAAAGAGTGATTTCTGCCTCCTSTGTGGCTTCACTCAGCAAACTGATTGCAAGTGTTGACAGAAATAGTAGGTGGCAACAGAAACCAGCAAGAGACATTGCAAAAAACTCTTAGCAGATTATTTTTTTGTGAGATGCTATAATTGTTGTGATTCCTTTATTCATTTTTTGTCATCATCATAATTTTTCAGGAGTGCATGGTTTGAACATTGTGGCAGTATCAGTGTCTTAACTGCGTCCTTTAATCTTTGTGAGCTTTTAAAATATCTCTCTGAGCTTTTTCATATCAAACATTGTGGGATGGTCATGTGTCAGGAGAAGATGGGGACAAGTGAGTAAATTTGATGTGTATAATGGTGGTTTTTTTTTATTTCCAAAGTACTTAACTGAATTCAGGTATTAAAGGAAAATGCTTGCCATGAAACTGCTGGGTGGTGGCTCCTGTAAAGGGAAATGTTGTCCTTGGTTCACTTCTGTGGCTGGTAGATATATAMAAAATGATAGTTGCAGTTGCCAGGAGCTGAATGAAATAGAGGAATCAGTTATTTAGAGCTCCTAGTGGATATGTATTGGCACAGCTTTTAGGGTTTGCACATTTTACTACTTCTGCTCTGTTTTTTATACATAAAGAAGTAGAGTGTTGCTATCACCACATGTATGAGCTGGAGCAAACAAGGAAAGAACCTAAAATCTTTCTCAAATTCAGGGCATTTTTTTTAATTTTTAGCAACAAAGTTACTATTCTGCTGCATCCCATGTGCATCTTCTTCCCTTGTTATGCTGAATTTTTTGTGCATACTGCCCAAACAGGGTGAAAAGCAACTGAGTGAAATTGGGAGTTTTAAAGAGTGTTGAAAATGGTCATTGCGAAGTATTTTATTCATAATTAATAACTAACTAAATTATTTTATTTGAGAATATTGAGACTGAAATCCTATAGAGCAGGAGGAAGCTGTCTTAGCTTTCTTTTTGTATTTTGTTGTGTACATATATTTTAAATGTATGTATGCTATTTAGGTTAATAAAGAAGCTTGTGCGTTTAATAGATTCACATTTAATGGAAAAAAAAATATGTAATTTTACTGTAAAAGTAAAATGGACTGTGGATTTTTTTTGTTTTACTAAAAYATGACAACATGAGGTCAGCAGCAAGTTTTCCCCAGTAAAATGTTCCTTTTCTTGGAAAAATTGAGAATCAATTGAACTGAGCCCCCTATCCCTGACTATCAACAAGTAAATAGGTGCCTGGGCTCCTAGTTGACCACTTAATATTGAACTCAGTTTCTTCCAAGAACTGTAAAGACTAAATAATAATAAAATAAATAATTATATTATTACTATTATTATTATTATTATTATTACTACTACTACTATTACTATTATTACTATTTATTATTGCTTGTTGTTGTATATGTGTATGCTTCTGTCCTGGCATATATGTAGGCATGTTTATGTCCTGGCATGGATTTTATGTCTTTGATGCCATTGCTGAGGTGATTCATGAATATTCAGCCCTTCAGCCACCACACAGAAGGCTGGCCACAGTGCTGTGGGAAAGGAGGCTGGAATATTATTGGTGTTACCAATTATTGGTGTCCAGCTATCAATTATTGTTATTATTGGTGTTCAGCTCAAAGCCAGACTGGAGCCATCACTATCTCTAATGTGCCTGTCTGATAGCAAAAGCTTCCTTGCAATTGCCTTTTTTCCTGTGTCAAATAATCCCTTTGTTTTCACTMATTTCCATCTTGAAATGAGCTGTTTTCTATTTGCATGACAAATCTCTCTCTGAGGCGAGGGAAGGTGCTCTCTGCACATTTTTATGGGGTTTATTTCATCGTTTGCTTCCTGCTCTCTCTATCTGAGCTGGGTTTTGGCTCCTGCTGTCATCTGTTGTTCTAGCATTGGCTCCTCCATCTGTCCTGAGCAGTTCTGCCTGTGGGGAGAGGAGCAGCAGTGCTGGGGCTTTGCCAGCCCCTGACACAGCGTGGAGCAGCCTCATTCCTCAGGAGGGATGGACCGGGATTTTTGGTCCTTGAATTTGGATCACTCCAAATTGTCAGATTATTGTACAGAACTGAATGACGTTGCTAAAATTGTCTTCTCACAGCACATTAGAATAGACTGAGTGTTTTGTGCACTGAGTTTATACTCTGGTGGCTGTGATTTGGAGCTGGAGGTGAAATTGCCTGTGTATTGCATTTGCAGGGAGGAATGATGAATCTGACTCCATGCTCTCAGAAGGCTAATTTATTACTTTATAATACTATATTATATTAAAGGATACTATATTAAACTACACTAAAGAATACAGAAAGAATACTTACAGAAGGTTAAAAAGATAATAATGAAAACTTCTGACTCTTTCCAGAGTCCCCACACAGCTTGGCCCTGGTTGGCCCAAAAGTCAACAACTCACACCAGAATCCAATGAAACAATCACCTGTGGGTAAACAATCTCCAAACACATTCCACATGAGCAAAACACAGGAGAAGCAAATGAGATAAGAATTGTTTTCCTTTTCTCTGAGGCCTCTCAGCTTCCCAGGAGAAAATCCTGGGCAAAGCGATTTTTTCGGAGAATGTGAATGCCACACCTGTGTATTTTTGCATTGCTCATATGCCTCGTTCAGAGCAAGAACTGCAGTGTAATAAATTCAAGGAAACCTCAAGCAGCTTCTGAAAAACGCCAATCACTTGTTTTTAAAAGTTTAATAGTAATAAAATGGTTATAAAAATAGTTATATATTTAGAGCAATAAAAATTTGGACAATTAGGGTTTAGGACAATATGAGACAATAGAAACAAAGAGTTATGGACAGTCTAGGTAGCTCTTTCTGGGCAAAATAAGCCCGAAAAAGGACACAAGTTAACAGAGGATAAACCCTTAAAAGCAACAGCCTGTTGCATGTTCATGCACCTCATCCATGATGCATAAATTCCATTCAAACACAGGATTCTGTCTGGTCAGTGTCAGCTTCTTCATCTTAATCCTAATGGTGTCTTCATGGCTGAGCAAGGCGGGAAGAAGTTAGTTTCTTCTGATAATGGAGCAATGAATTCTTTTTCTCTGAAAGATTTGGGTGTCCTGTGACTGCTATCTCGGTGAGAGTCCTTTCTTTAAAAAAAGTATCTTAGCATAGTTTCTATTTTAACATTATGTTATAACCTAAAACTATTTAACACACTACTTAAGAAAATTAATACAGCATAACTTTCTAACATAACACATACAATATTCATTTTAATCATAAAATACACATTTTTCACAAGCTCACAGGCAGGTAAAYGAGTGCACTGAAAGAAGCCATCCACGTTAACATCCTTGCAGTAGATCAGTTCTCAGATTAATTTGACAATTGACTTCTAAACAACACACTTCCTTTGACAGCCACTTCCACACAGCCATCAGAGAAAACTTCCTGGCATTAATCTGTGAAAGYGATAGTGTTTGCTCCTCTGAAGAGGAAATTTGTTTTGAACTCAAGTTCTGACCTTTGTCCCCGGATGTTTAGGTCACATCTCCTGCACTTTGCTCTGCCTCAAGCTGATTTTTTTTTTTTTTTTGCAATTCATTCTTAAACGGTATCAGCCATCAGCCCAATGCAAATAGATGGTAGTAAATTAGGTATTGGGCTTTTCTGCTTGATGGTATGTAGAAATATTTTTATGCTGTCATTCCAGGATTATTGGGACAGATTTTGGAGGAAATTCTCAATCCATGGCCACATGGATTGCCATCAAATTTCAGAGCCAATCTAAAGTCCTGTTGATCTGTGTCATGCCCTGGCTGGTAGACCTTTTGACTTGGCTGAAAGTTTTTGGTTAAGAGGTTCCTTTTTGTTTTCTGGTGTTTTGGATGCTTTCAAAAATGAAAATAAAATCARTAGTTTTCAACCTCTGTTTGAAAACAGAACCATGGTCTGTTCCTGATGATTGGCGARTTCAATAATTTCACATGCATGAATTGCAGTAATATCTGTGCACATCAGACATCAGGAAGAGTACTAGTGTCTGTGGATCAATGTTCTTATTCCTCTGGAAGCTTCAGTAGCTAGTAGATCTTACATTCAGGACCTATAAGTGAAATGTAGATTTTACATTCAGGACCTATAAGTGAAATGTGTTGCTTTTCATTTTATTGCCTTTGTGTTTTGAGAGATTTCATTTCAATCAAACTCTTCTGGGTTGCATTTGCTATAATTGTGGTTAAGAATTTAAGTGTATTCTGCCATGATCCTCTCTTATTTTTTTATTATTTTACCAAAGGAAAAATCCTTTATCTAAATGGTGTGCAGCATATCAGCAGAGTTTGAGCTAACCTGTTATTAGGGCTGCACTGTACTTTAAGTGGTGGGTGTAAGAGCTGCAATAAGTAGAGTATACAGGGAAAAATTCAATAATTTTGATCGTTTTTTTTAATGTTTTGATAGTTTTCTTCTTCTTTTSATAGTTTTATGCATCATATCTGGAAGTCTCTATTGTAGTATTTCACTTCAGCTTCAATAGCCTGTTCCTGCATGAAGGGACCTGTGAGAGGCTGAGATTGACTGGGAGGATGAGGAGGGTGAAACAGAGCMCACAAAACATTATTTTGTTTTCAGTGTCAGGGGTTGACCCCAGCCAGCATCTGAGGACCTCCCCATTTGCTTGCTCATTCCCCCTGTCTCCTCTCTGCAGCAGAACAGGGGGAGAGTTGGAAGAGAAAAAGCAAGGAAAAAACCTGATGGATCAAGACAAAGATGGCTTAATGGGTGAAGGAAAGGACAGGGAGGAAAAAGGACTGAATAGCACAAAGAGATTTATTCACAGCCTTCCACAAATCATCTGGGCAAGGAGTCTTTAGAAAGACTACCTGCCAATTTTATTGCTGAGCAAGGATATTAAACAGTATGGAATATCCTTTGGATCAGCTGTCCCAGCTGTGTCCCCTCTCAGCCTCTTGTGCACCCCCAGCCCACACACTGGGGCAGCAGAATAAGAAATTTAGAGAAGACTTTGACACCATTCAGCCACAGCTAAAATATCTCTGTGTTATCACATCCAAAATCATCTCCATCCTAGCCAGACCCGCAGCATTCAGCTCATCAGCAAATTCTGTTTCTCCTTTTCAATAGTAGAGCTTGTGTTACTTGCATTTGAGGTTAGTGTGGTAAGTTAAGTGATGCTTTAAGGTTTGTGCAAAAGCAGATTAATACTGATAGGTAATAATCTGTCACTTTGATACGTGAAAGAGTTGAGAGATGGAAGCTGCATTTCCAGAAGAATGGCAAGGGGCACCTCTGTAGGAAAATAAAAAGTTTTATTCAGATGAARGAAGCTGTGAGAATCACCAGCTGAGATCTCTCTGACTCGGAAATGGAAACACAGAGGTGCTGCAGGAAGGAGCAGCAGTCCCTTGTGTCATCTGTGGAGGAGGCCAGAGAACAGATTTGGAGGCTTTCATCAGCTCGTGCAGGAGCTCAGGGCAGTGGAGCACTTCAGCAGGAGGGGGTGCAAAAGGGTCTGTGTCCTTCCTGATGGCAAGGGGAGAACTTTTGGAGGGTTGTAGGTGGAATCTGGGACAGGAGCCAAGCACTAGGAGAAAGCAGAGTCTGAAGATTCATTTTGAGGTGCTGGCAAAAGCCATGGGACAGGGAATGCATTTTAGCTGCCAGTCTTTTTATTTCCTTTCCTTTTTCTTTTTTTCTTTTTTTTTTCTTTCTCTTTCTTTGTGTAATGTTGTTATCATCATGGAGGGACTGTTCTTCCTTCATTGTGATTCATGCCAGACAGACAAAAAAACCCATGTCTCAGGGAGCTCTAAGAGAAAGGAGACCCCCTTCTGAACCATTGGATTGYAAAAGCTTTGAAAAACAAAGGCTGAAGACAAATCCCTCCAACAATGGAAGAATTTTGCCTGATGCCAGGATTCATGTTAGAAGATGTATTTTGATGGGTGAATAATTTCAGGGTGCAGCTGTAGAATCCACCTGCAGATCCTGTATAGCAGTGTTTCAGTCCCAGGTGAAACGTTCTGCTCTGCTCTAAATGATAGCTTGGGTCTCCAGCAGGTTCTCGTTCTACCTGCCTTAAAGAAATACATTTGTAAATATGAATTGTTCTCAGTGTGGACTCTCAGTTCTGTGTCCGTACTTTTTGTTTATTAACACAAACACTGACTGACTTTAGTTAAATGTAAATTTTATCAACGTTGTTGTTAATTACACCATAATAGTAACAAGAACTTTAACAAAATTCACATTTAATCTCACCRTGTTAGTGTGTGTTGAACACTTTCCATCCTGGCTGCCTGGGAGTGTTGTGCTGCTCTGTGGAAGAGGATCTGTTAATTCATGCTGCAAATGGTTTTGAAATTCCTGCCTGAACACAGAAGCAGAACAGGGAGCCTCTTGCTAATGTACTCTCTGCTTTTTAATTCCTTTGGAGCCTTTACATATATCAGACTTTCTTTGTTTATTTAAAGCAGCTCCAACTGTTACTGTTTGCAGCATTTACAAATTTTACAGTGGATGTTAACTTTCTGATGCTTGTTTAATTCAATAGCACAAAACTTAYATTTTTGTAAGACAGCACTCAAAACTGAGTATTTGGTGCATTGTTTTTGAAACAAGTAAWTTTTTTGTTTGTTYTGTTTTGTTTAAAGCATATATTCTTTCTTACTGGACAGTATTTAAGTATMATTTACAGTCCACAGCAGAAGGCTGCTAACTGATCCCCTTAGAGATGCAAATAATTCTATGGGATTAAACKAGACACTGCTTTTTAATCCCCTTGTTTTATTAGGAACAGATGGACTTTACTTCTTCAGATCATCATCCAAACAAAAAAAGAAAGGTAGCAAATCAGACAGGCCTGCTTTACTGACTGTGTTGTTGGGGTGTGCATGTGTGTGTGCTGTGGTTAAAGAGACAATCTGAAAGCTGAAAAAATCATTTCAGCAACATGCTGCAAAAGCAGAAATAGTAGATACAGGTGGAATGATCCAGGCTGATCCTCTGCCCTGGGATTTCAGAATAATGCATAACGAAAGCGAGATATCTATATTGAAATATTCACACACCTGGCTAAAAATTCTGATAATTTGTGGTGTCCTTGCATTTGGCTGTTTGCTCTGCACACTGCCCCTGCTGAAGCAAACTGAGCAGCTGCTGTACAGGATTAGGATGGCTCTGCTGCCCGAGTGGCATTTGTCACCGCGGGAGGGGGGCTTCCAGCCAGTGCTGCATCTCAGACACTTGGTTTTGGTGCAAATCACTGAGAAGGGAAGAGAGAATGGCGCGTTTATAAAATGTGACAAATGCTTCCRCAAGTGACGTCTGAAGGTGAGGGCACTGCTGTCTCTGCACCTGGAATTCCTGCATGGGGGAGCCCTGGCCACAGAAGGGACCTTTGTAGGGGGGCTTTTATGGCTCCTCACTGCAGATCTCTCTATGTCACAGATCATATGGTTCATAGTATTTAGAATATTTTTTTTTTTATTTTGCAAAAAGAAACTTAACCTTCCTGTCAACAAAATCACTTTTATTTTGCTTCCAACTACTCCAAGTGTGCTGAAATTGATATATTTTGTATGTATGTTTTGTATTTTCATCATATGAAAAAAAATCAGACCGCCTATTTTACTTGATGATCAGAAATTGAGATTTTTAAATGAAACACAGAAAAAAAACTACCAATTTCCAATTTCCTTAGACCTCTCTTGGCCATGTCACCTACTGACTTTTTCACAACAAAGCTCCTGGTCTTCCAGACCAGACACTTAAGTGGTTGTAGTGAAAAAACCCCAAAACTTCCAAACGTTGCATTCAATTTTTTTTTTTTCCACTAGCATTGGAAAGTGTTCTTCAGTATTCATCTAAATTCATTATTTTGTGGTGTGGGTGTGTGTTGTGTCTTCATCTTGCTTTTCCCCTTCCTTCCTCTCCTGGTTTAATGTCAATCTACTGTACAGAGTAAAAGGCACATAATGTTTCTGGTTTTGCAGCATTGTGTTTTGTTAGCTGAAAAATATTCCTGTTTTGAGATATTTTGGTGTGTTTATGTATATTTCCATGCCTATTTCTACATTWGCAATTCAATGGATTGAATACCTCATGAAGAAATAAAGGATGAGTCAGGTTTTTTTGTGTGTGTGCTTTTGTCCTCTCGCAGATTTAGCATGAGAATTATTTGTATATATCAGAAAATACTTTTGCTTTCAAGGATGCTCATACAGATACAGTGAGCCCAGCGCTAGTTATCATATTGCTGCTACAGTGGCAAGGCAAAGATTTTAATAATCAGCCTTCCCAAGGCAGTGTTTGCAGTCAGAGCACTGCTCCTTTCCAGTGTCCTGCCCCACTGGATGAGATAAGTGGGTTTTTTGGGCCCCCACCAGCTCTCTGTTAACATTGCTGACGTAAAAATGGTCCTTGTGCTGAGCCATGTGGGGGTGGAGGTCTGTTCTGCAGAAATACAGAAATTAACCACAGCTTATCTCCTCTTCTCGTGTATACAACTTGTCCAAAGTGTCTCTGAGAAGCAGTCAAGACACCAGGATAAGGCACTGAATGAATAATTATTCTTTCTTTTCCTCCCATCTGCAGAACAAAGGAAGAATTATGCACGAGACAGTGTCAGCAGCATATCTGAAACATCACAGTACCACGTGGAGGTGAGATGAGAGGGAGACACCAAGTACAGCTCTCAGTTACATGTGGTTATTTTTGCCTACACGGGGTTTTTTTTGAGGATATATAAGCTTGAAGGTACACTTCATCTTCCAAATATCCCTCCAGCCTGGGTGACTTCAGAGCAGATTACACTGAATGTCTCAAATTCAGAGCAGATTACACTGAAATGTCTCAAATTCAGAGCAGATTACGCTGAAATGTCTCAAATCAGAGCAGATTACGCTGGAAATGTCTCAAATTCAGAGCAGTTACGCTGAAATGTCTCAAATTCAGAGCAGATTACGACTGAATGTCTCAAATTCAGAAGCAGATTACGCTGAAATGTCTCAAATTCAGAGCAGATTACACTGAAATGTCTCAAAATTCAGCAGATTCGCTGAAATGTCTCAAATTCAGAGCAGATACGCTGAAATGTTCTCAATTCAGAGCAGATTGCACTGAATGTCTCAAATTCAGAGCAGATTACACTGAAATGTCTCAAATTCTCTAGCTTTGCCCCAGTGAGCTGAAATCTGGTTGTGGAAGGATGTGTGCAAAGTTGTGTGTGGTTTGGCAAGCAGACAGGACCCCTCAACAGGGCATCARTTCCACACCTTGTGCTGCCCTGTCTCTGAACCTGGCTCCTTGCAAAGGCGAGGCAGAGCTGAACAACCCTGTGCTGCTGGCAAGGCACTCTGGGTGGTGTTTAAAACTAACACTCTGATCAGATCTAATCAGCAGAGGTATTGGAATATTCATAAAGTGCTGARCATTAACCCTCCAAGCCCCAGTGGGCTGAGTACATGGTGCTTAAATGCAGAATTAAATACTCTGCCTGCACAGAGKCTTCCCCAGTGTGAAGAGCAAAGTGTGTGCCTTGCTGTCTTAAGCTGCTTTGCAGAATTGCTGCGTGCTGCTCTCATATTTAAAATATTCAGCAGGCTAAGCCTGAGTGCCTGTGTGTAGCCTGTTAAGCACTTTTGGATGCAGTGCCTCCTTTTGGAGCTTTACTTTGGCTTAAAGTTTCTCCTGCTGCCATCAGACCACTGCCATGGGTTAAGCCAAGTCTTGCAAACACCACAGATCCTCAGCTCCTTTTTGCTGGGTTTTAAATCATCTGTGAATTGTGAGATCATATGCAGCAGACTCCTAATTTCAAGTGCTTCAGTCCTACAATCAGCTTGCAGATGAATCCCTGTGTTGGTTCTAATTGCCTGTCTATTTTGTGTGCTTTCTTCATAACTGTTTTGGTCCTGTACTGGCATAACAATTAGTACTTGCATTTAGAATCTAAGCATTCCTGGGTAAGCAGCCAGTGCAGAGTTTGTTTCACTTTACTTCTTTTAAATACTTTGATTAAATGCAGCTTACACCTACTTTCTTCTCTGTAATTACCATGTGCTGTTATGCTGTAATAGAAGAAAGCCCAGTTAATCCTTTTTTATTATTTTTGTTTTTTAAAGTTATTTAGAAGACAGATATGCAGGCATACATTAAATGTGGTTCAGCTTGAATGAGTGTTACCRGATCTTCAATTAGAATGTGAAGGTGGATTTATGCCTGAACAAAATGAAATAAATTTGTGTGTTTTCTTGCACAATTGGCATGCTGAAGGAGAWATTGCCAGAGCCATAATGACAGGGRAGCTAGCTGAGGTGAAGTTTGTGTGAGGCATTATTTAGTTTCCAGGCCATTAATTGAGTCTGGAGAATACTCTAAGCTGATGGTGAGCAAATATTGTTACAGTTTTCTTCTGTGCTGCACAGAAAAGTGACCAGCCCATCCATAAGGTGTCCCTGTCAGATSCAAGCCCATCCTGGTTGCCACCAGCAGGCTGCTGGCAGCTCTGGAAGATTTGAGGACACTCCAGGTCAGGGTGGTGGTGGAGCTACATTGGCAGGGAGCTTCTGGGAAGCCTCTGCTGGCACCTCCTGAATTCAGCTTGCCAAGAGAGAGACAGGTTTTCACTCCTCAMGAAAGCTAATTAAAACTCGTGGTTTAATTCTAGCTTTGATACCTGGAGGATGTCAGAATGTATCTTACAGTAGTGAGGAAATGACAGCGGGTGTCAAAAAGCAAGCCACAAAAATAAGTTGACTTAAAATGACATTTTGGACTAAACATCCTTCCTCATGTGTCCTGCCATATACAGAGGCACTTTAACTCATGAATAATTTGCATTGCTACTTGCTGACAATTTAAATGCTGGCACTCCTGAACAATAGGGAAAATTGCAACCATAATTTCTCTTAAATGTGCATTTTACTCCCCAGCACTTGACCACCTTTGTTCTGGACCGCAAAGAGGCGATGATCACAGTGGATGATGGAATAAGGAAGCTGAAATTGTTGGATGCCAAAGGCAAAGTGTGGACTCAAGACATGATTCTTCAAGTGGATGACAAAGCTGTCAGCTTGGTGGACTTGGAATCAAAGGTAGGATCTGTGAGTGACAGKCTCATTTTCAGAGAGAGAGGAAAAGGGAGCGAGCAGAAAAATGATGTATGTGAGACTGAGGATTTTAATTAGCTTATTATCACTTTCCCTTTTTTTCTCATGCAGTTTTTCTGAGATCAGGACACTGTATACTAAGGTGGCATTTTGTGTTTTCTTCTTTTTTTCCCCCTCTTCTGACAGAATGAACTGGAGAATTTTCCTTTAAGCACAATTCAGCATTGCCAAGCTGTGATGAATGCATGCAACTACAACTCAATTCTTGCATTAATATGTAAAGAACCAACCCAAAACAAGCCTGATTTGCATCTTTTCCAGTGTGATGAAATCAAGGTAAGATAATAGTGGAGATCTGCTATGACTTATTTGAATAGGGGAGATTGTATGAATTGGCCAGTACAGTGGATAAAGATGAATGAGCTGATTCATAGAAAATAATTCTTTACTTTTATTCTTGTAAATATGCTCTAAGTTTAATCCACTTATGATATCAGCACTACTTACAGTATGTTAGTAAATGTAGTGTAGTATGCATTGCAAAGGAGTAATCTAATATTTAAGCTGACTCCTTAGTGCATGTTCAAATATATCTTTACTGTAAATATTGGTTYTTGGACTCTATAGCTGCTAATTTGGGTTTGCAAATGCATAAAGCTCTGGAAAATGTCTATGGTTTGCCTTCACACTTCTGAATGTGGTGTAAAATAATTTGAGTTATCTCAAATTTATTTTMTAATCTGCAAAGAGCTCATCTGAGCCCTGAGTCTTACCTGCTCTTTCTGTTCTTTTTGTCACTGAGCAATTAAACAGTCTCTACATGCTCACCTCTCTGCATCTCTGCTCTGCTGGAGAGATCTTGAAAGGGAAAATATTCCTTGCAGGAGGGGCAAAACAGGGAAAGAAATTGCTTGTCTCTGATGAAAATATTGTCAAGTGTAAATTATTTTTTAATGTATTCTCCAATACTTCTTTGTTTCTGAGGTTATAAATTTTAATTCTGTTAGTCACTCTCTGTAATTCCAGTTGATCATTTCATGGGGATTTCTTAATTCCTTTGTAGTAGTTTTTGTTATTGTCTTGAAACAACAGATTGTTAATCACACTGTGGAGCAATTTTGGAATTAGCATGGTGAGAGTGGTGTGAGGATGATTAGTTATTGTGTGATTTGTTGCACAGAATTTGCTGTTTTAAAGGAAAGTGGGATCCTGTCAGAAGTTCAGGGATTATTGTGTTAAATAATGCAGGGATCCCTTTGGAGGAGTGTTTGGACCCAGCTCCTCAATGCATAGAGTTGRTCTCTTTTCATTTTTGAACTTGTTCCTCTGTGTAGATATAAAACATAGAGTCCAGAAGCATGACTTGGAAGTCCAGTATCTCCCTTAGTTCTGATGTGTTGTTTGATTCTGTGGCCATACCATGGGGTTTTTTTCCTTACCCATGAAACTTTTCTGGTTTTGAAAAGTTTAGGTCTTTCTCTGTTGGCTTTYCCCTGCTTTTGTTTGAAGTTACAAGCAACTCCAGGAGCCTCTGCAATAAAAAATAGTTAAAATCAATACTATTCGGGGCATTCTGACATTTTATAAACAAGAAACAAAATTCAATAGTAAATACCAAGAGTGTTGGATTAATGGACTTCTGGGTTTAAGTTCCTTTGGTCCCCTAAAATTTTTTCTATTAATTCTGTAAGCTTGAAGTGTCCTAACTATTCTGTAGTGCAATTCATTATAGCCTGAAAAGTCCCGTAATCCACTTGAATCCTAAATTCAACAATGTCTTCTGGYCCTAGCAGAAGTCACATATTCCTCCCAAAAAGGTACACACTTCTGCATGGTGAGGATGCTAGGAAAGACATGGTCCTTGCAGAGTGAGCCAGACACTGACAGATTTGGGCTTTGACAGCCTTTGCAGGAAATTAATTTGTCAGCTGAAGACATCTAACAGAGCATTCTAAATCCTGTGAGAAGCCATGACCTATTTAATGCAAGGTCTATTAAAATAATACTTTAGACATGCATCAAAATTTCACTTGTGGGGCCACTGGTGGAGGCAGGCTGCACTTGTGGAGTGGCAGGAAGGTACAGATTAGGRAATCTTCTGGAAAATTCATCTTCTGTCACATCAAAGAGAAATTGGAGGCTGTCATTATTCCTGAAAGGAAATTGAACCATGACAAGTTACTTTCTTAATGCTTATGCTGCTGCCATCTATAGTAGTTTTGCTGCTTCTATATTTAGTAAATTTTCTTTTTATAGTCCAAGACAAACAAAATACTTGAGACAACCAAAAATTACGTATGCAGAGGGAAAAAGTAGCTTATGCAATAGTGGTTGACTTGAGATAATTACAGCTGTTCAGACAAATTTGGTGTCTAGATTATGTTCTTGTGTGATGATAATGCTTGAGGCTGGAGTAGTGACAAAAATGCCAACTCCCAGATTTTATTCTGTTCTTTTTCATGGTTTATGCATAAAATAATTTGTCCCAGTGCTTTTAAATAAATGGGATTTGATCAGGTATTCTCTGTCTAAAGGTGAGATATTTATTTCAAAGAGTAGCTGATTCCTGATGTTTCCTGCTCCTGTCTCCTTAGGCTACCCTTATTCATGAAGATATTGAAAGTGCAATCAGTGACAGCAAAAGTGGGAAGCAAAAGAAGAGGCTTGAGACMCTGAGGTAAAAATCCAACTTCTTGGCAGTGTATAGGATCATCAGATAGTGTGACAGCTTTCAGAAGCTCTCCAGGTCTGCCTGCTGCCTTTTGGGGTTTTGTGAGGGGCTTGAGCTTTTTTCCTTCTAGCTAAGAATATACTTCCAAAGCCATGTGTATTAAAGCCATAGCTTGCTTTAATAATTTTCTCATGTTCTGTTCAATTTATAGTGTCAGTCTTACCTTTCCCARTTCCACCTTAGTGATKGAACAGCTGAGAGMAATTCCACTTGCCAGAGAATGGCACTGCATGTCTCAGCTCTGCATATGGGTGAAGTAGCTCAGAATTTAAATTAAAARCCAGAAATTCCCCACATCTCTAAGTAAATAATATTATGCTAAAAGGTTTTGGGATCTGAAGRTGTTAAATGAAACAGCAACTGAAGATTGAATAATCTGCCTGCCTGTTTAATGATSCTGAAGACTTCTTTTTTCCCTGGTAGCAAAATCTTCTCTGCCAGTTGRAAAATGTGAGGGAAAGAATCTGTTGGGTTCAGAGAAGATTAATACAGAAATGAGAGKTAGCAAACAGAGGCATAAAAGCAAGGGCACAAATATATCAGATACTGAATGGTGATGGTAGTAGCTTGTTAGAAATTCAGTATAACTGATGCTGATAGTATCTGTCAATAATAATTGTGCTCAGATAGAGAACTCTCTGCTGGATAAAAAYTAGAATGAATGTATAATAGTTATGGATACCTGTTAAATTCTGAAGTGCAACTTACAACGATTTCCTATAGCAAGGGAATCTCCTGGAAAAAAGAAAAAAAGAGACCCTGAACTGTGTCTAACTCTATTTGCAGGTTTAAAATAAAATAAATAGACTACCTTTGGTGGGACTGTTGTAAACCAGGTAGAAGCACTGAGAGGCAATCCACAGGGACTCCAACACATTGGACGTGCTGGGAAATTAATGAGATTTAATTGGGAAAAGAATGTAGGTCAATACATCTGTTGGGACAAATAATCTGAGATATCAATCTCTGAGGGCTGTGAGGCCCAGAGGTCAAACGTGGGTGGCAGCTGAGTGCTGGCTCCTCCTTGTTGGCTCATGTGCCTGCAGGGTTTGGGTCACAGGGAGGGACCCTCCTGCCTCACTGAGCCTCTGAGGCATCGTTGAGGTGCTGCAAGGTTGTTAAAGAATGAAAGGGGACTGGAGGAAGGAAAGGAAAAAGAAATTTATTTATTTATTTATTTTATTTTAAACTTTCAAAATTATTATTTATTATTATTCATTATTATCATTTATTATCATCATTATTATTGTTATTATATTACTATTATTATTATTACTACTACTAGTACTGCTACTACTACTACTATTTGCTGTTGAAAGTCCAAACAGCATTTGATGTTTTGTGGTCTTGTTGAATGCTGTGAACAAGATGGGTTTATAAAAGGTGAATTTAAGGTGAAGATCTAGCTTTTGAATAGAGCTCTGGGGAAGGAATGGGGGATATGTATGACAGGAGTTACTGTCATTTTTTTTTGTCTGTTGGTATCAAAGACCTCTTTCCTTACAGCATTTAAAACTGCACTAAGAACTGGAAAATTGCAGGTAGTGCAATCCATGATATTGATATGTTTGTATTGAGAGAGGATGAACAGTTCCCTGTTAGGAAACAAATCAGCCAGTGAACTTGGTTTTGTTGGCAGGGTTTTAAGCTAAAGGTGGTTGACAACTGGCCAGACTTAGGGGACCAGATACTTGATTTGTGATGGCTGAAAGGTAGATTCAAGGCTTCCAATTTCCTCTCATACAAAAGAAAAGTCCCACCCTTACGTGCACATGCTAGTAAAAAATGCCACCCAATAATGCCAAGGCCCTGAATTTATCTGTGTGAGCTGGCAGGTCTCCTCGTGCTCTTTGGCACTGCTTGGGGACTTCCCAGSTGACAAAGATTTGCTCACTCCCTGCTGGAGTGGGCTTCCTGGAGTGGGTTTGTGCTGTGTTTAACATACTTGCACATCATGGTCTGGAGTTTAACACATTTACACATCTGGCTGCTTACTTGGCAAGCCCATAGCGTGGTGTGCAGCCCTCATGAAGCCTCCTCGATTCCTCTGACCTAGCACTGGAGAACAGCACCTTTTTCCTTSCAGTGTCACTCGTGGGCTTTCTCCTGTCCCTCTAGGATGATCTCCAAGGCTGACAGTGCCATCCCCCCACCCCCTCGGGCCCCTGCCCCCGTGCCCCCGGGCACCATCACCCAGGTGGACGTGCGGAGCCGCGTGGCAGCGTGGTCGGCCTGGGCCTCGGAGCAGGGGGACTGTGAGTATTCCTGGGGCTGTGCCACACACAGCGGGGCCTGGAGTGGGTTTTTATGGTGCTTGCTGGCAAGAGAAGGAGTTTGGAAAGGCCACATTCACCATGGCAGAAGTGGTTGGGCAAGGTCAGCCCTCTGCCCYCGCTGCGAGCAGATTTTCCCAGTGGAGTTTGAGATGCCCCAAAGCCACTGCTGCCTGATCTGGGGACAAAGATCTGCCATAATCTGATTTGTCATTTCCTTGCATTTAYTCATTTTCTGGATTCCTATTCAGAGCTGCTTTTGCTTGTGCTGGGTGAGGGTTACAGATTTTGATCTGGGCTTTTTAGTGAAGGTGGTAACAGCAACGCAGTAATCTAATGATGCTCTCCTCAATAGTAGGGCCAGATATTTTGGACAATTAAAAAGTATAATAATGGATAAAAGGACTTGAGATAATAATTTTTTATTAATATTGCATTTATCTTTATAATGGCTGCTTTGGTTAATTAGTTTTTTGGGTTTTTTTGTTTTTTTTGTTTTTTTTTTAAAGCCTTAACTAGGAAATACAACATTAACATTGCTTAATGCATTGGGATTTTTCTGTTTGATGGTTGTTTGTGGGTTTTCCCTAAGGGATGTGAAATATACTCYAAAAGACATAGAGTATTTTGTTTTACATCCCTAAGGGATGTAAAAACATTTCAATCAAATTTCTTTAAAAATAAAAGTTCTTTAGAAATAATAAAGTTCCTTCTATRAAACAGACTAAAAAGCTTAAGATGAAGCCTCTTTTAGTTTGTTTGCTTGGGTTCTTTTAATAATAGATATTAAGACTGTACCATTAAAAATCTTGGATTCCTTATAATTTTTGTTTTATTAAATTWTATCTATATCACTTAACAAAGTACRCAACTATGCAATGAAAACAGCTGCAAATGTGCAGGGGAATCTGAAATGTTAAGAATTATTTATTTATCTATGTACCTACATACATCTGTTTTGAGTAAAGGCTGTCTTGTCCTTCTGCTTGAGCTCTCGCATCAGATAAGTTTTATTAGTTTGGTGTCTTGTTGGAGCAGTTSTGGATCTGAGTTCCTGCAGTTCCTTTCATTCCACTCAGGTGGATCTTTTCTGAACGGTGTTTATAGAAATCCCACCTGCTCACAAATGCAGTGCAGTACTAGGTGTGGGTTAAAAATGCAAAATTTATAATTCCTCAGAAAATCCACCCTTGTTATTTTCAAAAAGAGCCACTGACTCTGGGTGTTGTTATTTGGAAATATCAGTTCTGTCACATCATTCTCTCTTCTTTCTATGCTTCCAGACCTGGCATCCCTTTTTGCTGATAACTTTTTACATAATTKTCTTCAGAGCCACTGCACTCTTTCTTGCTTGCTTCTACTGGAGTAGCTTTGAGCATATTTTGCAAAATGGGATGATTCCTAATTGTGTTGTATTTATAATCTGCCACTTGGGTTGATTTTTTTTTTAAATTTAAAATACTCCTGCAGTTAACTTCATTTATGCAGTTAAGTAGACTGAASCTTTTTTTGTGAGCCTGGACAGGATCAGGCATTAAGATGCAAAATTTTCAGCTTGTGTGGAGTCCTTGCAAAGGGAATGGCAGAGTTTTGTCCATTTTTTTCTTACAGTAKTGTAATTCAAAGCATAAACTGTATAGAAATTGTTATGTACTAAGGTACAAAAATTGTTATGTACTAATCCCATAAATATGCATGCCTTATTCTCTTCTCCCCTCTTTGCAGATGAAAAGCACAGACAATACCACGAGCAGGAAGAAACAGCAGAGATGATAGCAGCCAGGATTGACAGAGATGTTGTAAGTGAGGAGCTACAAATGGTGCTGCTTCATGTCTGTGAGATTTTGCAGCTCTCCTTTGTGGGAAARCTTTTCTCCACATGGGAAATTTAGTTCTGGAGAAAAGCTTTCCAAGCAGCCTCTGCTTGTTGGGGTAGAYCTAAAATGAACAGGTGGCAGTTGCTTTCCTTAATATTCTTTTTTAAAAAGGAATAAAAACACACTKAATATTGATGACAAGTTTTCTGCTGTGAAGAGCTGGAAATATAAATGATAATTTTTTAAGTAGACAGACTTCAGCAAACTATGTAAGGATAAAAATTTCCATCAATTTAGCAGGACTTGGATATGTGYAACACCTGGAAAATGAACATGGTCATTTCTGAAGACAGGTGGACCCTTTTTATTTATAACTTCAAGCATTCCTGAATATAAGCAACAATATTGGGCATGTTCTATGTTATATGCAAGACCAAATATTGCCCCATCTGTCATTTGTAATTTTCTACTTCCCCACTCTGCTGTTGCYCTCAGCAACACCAGAGGGTCCTGAGAAAAGCATGTTGGGACCTGCTGGATTGGTRTCTTTGTGTTTTCCCCTGGGCTTCATTCATTCTTCTCCAGTTACTCTTTGAAATCAATTCTTCAAAGAGCACTTCTCCACAAACAGCTTAATTTATAGAGAACTTCACCAAATAGTTTAATACCTAGTACAAAAGGAGATTATGAAGTTATAGACATTATGAAGTTATACTCTTTATGAAAATGCTGTCCATTCAAATAATTTCAATTTTTTTCGTGTGGTCTCAGCAAAAATGTAATGTGGAAGTGAATTGTGTAATTGCAATCTGAGCTGAACTATCTTGTTACACATAATTAAAAAACTTCCAGCAGGCCTACATTTAAAAAAAATTAAAATTTAAAATATTTTACAGGTATGTAAATTTACAGGTATGTAAATTTAAAAACACAAGGAAACTAAATATGGAATGTTCCAGCATGGACTTCCAAGGAAGCTATTGGTGTCTAGGCGTCTGGACATTTCAATTTCTGGAGTATTTCTTCTATAGATTCTGKAGAGAAACAGTTACTTTTCTTTTCTTCCACAGCAAATTCTGAACCATATTTTGGATGAYATAGAGTATTTTGTTACCAAACTGCAAAAAGCTGCTGAAGCATTTGCTGAACTTTCAAAGAGGAAGAAAACTAAAAAAAGTAAAAAGAAAGGACCTGGAGGTAAGAGTTTGTACTTCACACAGKTCTGTTTCTCTCAGGACCATTGAAGGAGCTAGGAAATGTCTTTTTGTGTAGTTTTTCTTAATCAGTGTAGCAATTTTCTTTCAATTTGAGCACAAAAGTTYCTGTGCAGGATATGCTTAGAGGGAAATCTATGAAAATTAATTGCTTGAAATCAATGGAGAATAGCTAATTAGAGTTGTGACCACAGAAATGCTCCTGCCTTGGTTCTATATTTACAAAATTCTGTAAGATGGTAAATTTATTATGTATTTTGTTGTTTACTATATCTGGAATGTTTATGGAAGCTATAGACATATAAATGGGTGTATAAAAATCTCWTTTTTTTCACCAGAGGGTGTTCTTACTCTCCGTGCAAAGCCACCACCTCCGGATGAATTTGTTGACTGCTTCCAAAAATTCAAGCATGGCTTCAATCTCCTGGTAAGTGATAGCAGCTAGTCTGAGATGTGAGGTTAGACCAGGGCTGGCCAGCTCTGGGCTAGCTTGGCCTCTGAGCTTTGGGATGCTGCTACTCAGGTGCTCTACACAAGGACTAGATGAGCATGTTTGCTGTTCAGCATCATTGTGTTTCTTCCTTTCCTGGTTCTTTWAAGCCTTTTACTTGGGAAATTTGATTCTGAGTCATGAAAGCATTCCTAGGAAGGTCTGTGGGGCCTCACAGCTCTGTTGTGTGTTTGCCAGCATCACCAGCTGTGGCTTTACTTTGATTTTACTCAGCCATGCCCATGAGACTCCCTGTGCTGCTTGCCATCATTACCCAGGACCTTCTGGCCTCAGAACGYTCCATCCAACAAATTTCTGTCTCTTTAGAGGCTGTCAATAAGCAGAGATGATAATTCAAGAGCCTTTTGCTGGCATCTCCTCTTCTGCAAGTGGGAGTCTCCTGTTCAAGGGGGGCAGCACGTGGGGCACCCTCACAGCATTCGCTGTCAGACACTGCCTGTCCCTTCCCATTGCTGTGCCAGGGGAAAAAGCTGCTCTTGGATTCACTGAGTCAAATCAGCTCCTTTCTTCCTCCTGGGGAATAAATTCTGATTACAGGGCTGTAGGAAATATTTAGACATGTTAAAAATATCTTTAAAAAAAAAAAAGCTACGTCAAGTGTTGTGGTTCTGACCGTAAGGGATTGCTGGTTTGAGGGAGGATGAGTATCCTGGAACATGCTCATCCTTCTCAGTAAAAAATGTAATGTCCAGGGGTTTTTTCCATTCTTTTTGCTACATTCTGCACTTAAATTTGTTTTTTTTACTCAAGAACAATCTGTGCGTTTTTGAATCTTTCTCTTCTGTGCAGAAGAAGTCACAGCTCCTGTTTTGATGCTCAGAAACCTGTGACTCGGTTCTGGTGTTGCTTTTGAGGAGTTGTGCTGTGACAATGCTTTAACAATGCTTTGCTTCAGCATCTTTGCAGGAGCAACAAAAGCCTGAAATTTGTGCTTTGTGTCAGGCAAGGAGAACTGTATAAAATGAAGAATCTGGTTTAAAAAGAAAAGGAGTAACTAGAAGAATAAAATCTTCAATTAGAATGGGAATTGTTTTAAAACCTCATGCTGGAAGCTTCTGGAAATGCCTACCATCTGTCAAAGAGCTTTAGATAGACTGGGAGTGGGTTGTTATGACTGAGGAACAATGTTTAGGAAGTTATTAGAAGCAAAATCACATCCTCCTCCTTCCTTCATTTGRAGGGACAGTTGGATATAAAAGCAGAGCAAGGGCAGCCAAAAGCAGTTTGAGAACAGATGGCAAGATGGAATAGAAACTACTACAACTCTTTAAAGCACATTTGAGCTTCTTATTTCTGGAGCCCACAAAGCCAATGGGTGATCAGTAGAGAAAAGAAATTCTCCAAGAAGCTCTATCAGTGAATTTTAATGGTTTGGGGGTTTTAGAATATTTTTTTATGGGRCTGTTTGGYCATAGGTTGGATCTGATGATCTCAGAGGTTTTTTATAGAAATATCTTATTATAACAGATAAAGGAATAGAGGAAGTTCACTATTGATAGATGTGATAGTCATGGACTGGCAAGGAAAAATCTCATATATAAAACAAATCAGAACAAARTGCTGATGTAATAGAGATTCCTGGGAGACAGACATCTGTGTYCAGTGTGAYCAACCAAGCAAATGCTAAAAGGCATCAGGGAAAAATAGACAGCAGAACATTAACAATATGCCATTATGTTACCTGGCCTGATATTTTTGGCAGTGCAGCAAAATTGAAGAAGGTCCAGGGTGGACAAGAATGCTTGTAGGAATTACTTCAGCTTGGAAAAGATCAGATTCAGGAATAATGTAATAAGTCTGTAAATGGTTATGAGGATTGCTAGAAAAAGTGAGTTGAGAAGGACAATTAAATTTTATTTGGAGAGTTTGTAGAATACTAATGAAAGTAAGAAGTGTCAGATTTCCAAAGGAGATGCCTCTTCACAAAGAATGTCATTTGGTTGTGGAACTTCTTGTTTTGCACAATAGGTGCTAAAATATGCATGGAGTCAGGAGCAATGGGATGGATGAGCACTTGCCCTTGTTGCAGGCCAAGCACTGGGCTTAGGAGGACCATGGCCATTYTTATGTGAAGTATTTATTGTCTTAATAGTCAAATATTTCATAAAATGTACTATTTGTYTGATTCCTTCAGGCCAAGTTGAAGTTCCATATCCAGAATCCTAGTGCMGCTGATCTGGTCCATTTTCTCTTTACCCCACTACATATGGTAAGGTTTTACAGTTTTCTAAGTGTTTCCCTTCAGAACTCTTGTATTTATATGGTCTTTAACTTTTTCAATGATAACAAGATTGAAATGTTGTGTCCTTGGACAATAAGTAAGGAGAAATGTTTGTATCTCAGGATAAGCTTTTCTTTAGAAAATTATTTATATCATATCATTTTCTGCATACTTTCCCTTCTATTGAATGTATTTAGTTAAATAATCTATAGCCTCATGTTATACTTTGCCATTATAMTCTTTAATTAACAATAAAAAATTGAGGTTCTCTACATAATGCAGGAGGAGAGTTGGAACCATATTTAATGGAAGTATGTGTGGCTTTGATCAGTAAAGCAAAAATAACATTGCCARGAGTGGGTCTGAACAAAAAATGGTTGGTGACCAGAACAACAGCTCTTCAGCAATAAATAGTTTATTTAATTTATGTGACATCAAGACACACTGTTAGATTCTCAGAGGGGTTTTTACTTCTGAGGGCTGTTTTTATGAGTAATGACTGTTTCCTAGCAGCACTGTAGGTAACACAAATTCACAGTCACCTCCTTACCGACAACGTGTGTGTTCCTGGCAWTATTTAATCCTTGGATTTAGGTGGTGCAGACAACAGGAGGGCCAGAGCTTGCCAGCACAGTGCTCAGCCCCCTGCTGACAAAAGACACCATAGACTTCCTGCGATACACCGTCACCAGCGAGGAGGGACAGCTGTGGATGTCCCTGGGGGATTCATGGACCAAAGCCAGGTGAGAAAAAAATCTTCAGGTTTTAGAGGATCTTCAGGGTTTTTAGAATTTTCTCTAAATTTTTTAGAATTTTTTAGATTTTTTTTTTTAATTTTTTAGAATTTTCTCTAAATTTTCTCTAAAAGTTTATCGATGTGGTCTTAACCAAGTTACCCAGCCCCCAATGAATTCAATAATACTTTGTTAGGATTTGGAGTCTTGAGAAATAATCTTTGAGGGTTTTGGAAAGGAACTCCAGCTTTGCTGGGATTTGGGATCCCAAGGAGAGACAAAATGCATAGAGAATTTTTTTTTTTGGTCAGTGGTATCCAGAACCTCTTGACATAACCTTCTGGAGTATCTTTTTCTGAACTGTTCCTTGCATGTTTCCAGTTGTTTTTCACCATTATTTTTCCAGCCCATCTATCTGGACTTCATTAAAAAACAATTTGGAGATRCAATAAAGAGTGAGAAAATATTAAATAATAGCTACAAATGTCTGTTTTCAATTTCCAATAATTATTAAAAGGTAAAAATTTGAAATATCTTTAGTTCTTTAAATGCATCATAATGCTTTAAAAATGTTTGGAATTATAAAAAAATGTTTATAAAAAAATGTTTATTGACTGAACTGTGCCACATGTGCATACCTTATGCATTGCATTTAATGGATTCACTGTTATGATTTATCTCAGCTGAAAGTTAACTTCCTTATTTGAAGAAATAGAAGTTAACTTCTTATTTGTTGGGTTCASAGTAATTCTGTAGTTTGAAATTCAGTGAATTGAACATGCAAAAGAAGAATCTTAAATTAACAAAGTGYATTTTGACTATAATCTGTGGTAGATAAGTACATTTGATGATGATGAAGTATGCAATCACTTGGGCTGGAAATGTTTTTTGTGTCTTTYCATCCTTGCTCTTAAATTTCAAATTGGAACACAAATGTCTACCAGATGGATTTTGGTTTTATTAATKATTTCATCAATTATTTGGTTGATTGAAAGCTGTAGAGTGTAAGGAAGGCTGCATGAGAGGAGTGGAAATGGCCTTATAGCATTGGAGCCCCATGCAGGTAAAATGCATCACTGGCAAAACAATGGGCTCCTTGTCTTGGGAACTACTCCATTTGTTTAGTCCATCCAGAAAAAAGGGAAATGGGAAGAGAAATGGCTGGTGTTTGCTAGTGAAGAATGAAGCACTTAAAATGTAGTTGGCTGATCTGTGTAGATTAAAATTGATGGTCAGATTGATCTCAGTATCCAGAGGTACCCTGGGGTGGGATGTAGCAGGAGAGGGGAATGATAAAATCAGGGATTACTGACCAGCCCTAACAGGCTGAGAATTGCTGATTGCAATGTGACTGGCACATTTGTCCCTTGATTTTGCGCAGTGTCAGCAACGAGCCTGTTAAAAGACAGTAATGTACATTCCTGTTTCTGCTTCTATTCTCAAGACACAGCAATTTATATTGTGGGACAGAGTGTTACGTGTGGTGCAAAGGCAGAGCAGGRCAGCATTAATTTAGGTGTTTGGTATTACAACAGAGAATGCTAGTGGAASTCTGAAAAGTAGCATATTTTATAAAGATCAATCTGGACCATAARACAGCAAAAGYGTTGATAATTCTTGTGTCCTGGAGYATGTGGGGTTTAGGTCTGTAAATCTATTGTTTGGGTKTTTTTTGTTTTGGTGTAGCTAGGTCCCYTAGGCTTCCATRTTCCATACCTGCTTTCAGGTTTTCTTACAAAGCTAGCTGTTTCTCTGAATTCTTATGTTGGTGCTTTCACACAAATAGAGCGTTGCAATATTTTTCCCCATGTCTCACCATTAAAACAAGTTCCAGATTTGTTTTGATTGATTCTTCTAGTACCCATCTTTGCTATAAGGCAGAAGTTTGCTGTGTTTTAGCACTGATGTGTCCTTACAGAAGCAGCAAACTCCTTCTGCAGGGCACTGCAGGGAGGATAGCTGAGGTAAATAAATGTGTTCTGCTGATCCTCCCTGTTCTAGCATGATTCTGCCWGTACTGCAATCCCAGGCTCTCCTCTATGCTAATAAAAATTCTGAAGCATTTCAATTTCTAGAAATTGAACCTCATTAAACCAGCATTTGTGTGGCCCTTGACACAGATTTGTGATTTGCCTTTCCCACAGAGCTGAATGGCCAAAAGACCATTTTATCCCCCCGTACGTGCCCCGTTTCAGGAATGGTTGGGAGCCTCCTTTGCTGAACTTCATGGGAGCTCCAAAGGAGCAGGAGCTCAACCATTTGGCTGAGTCTGTGGCAAACGTGGCAGAGCARCAGAGGAAGCAAGAGATGAAAAGACTGTCCAGTGAGGTAAGTTACTGCAGAAGTGTGTATCACATCACATACGTGCTTGTGATAAAGTATGATTACTTTCCCTAGTTAAAATACATAATGATATTAACTATTACTCATTTTTGCATTTTTTCATGGGCTATAGCCATATTCAGTGAGGGTGTGACGTGTGTGAGCTCATGCAATAGAATGATAATTTTCCTCCATTCCTTACACACACTTACTGTTGGCTGGCCTAGAGCTTTGTGGCTTGAATTGTACATCCAGAACAGAAGCTCAAAGCAGTTTTTCTGTGCAGGGTATTTTAAARCAGTTCAGCCATTGTTTATAAGTTGTGTTGCTGTGGTGACAGCTGAGAGATGACACAGCCCTTGCCCCAGAGATCTGTTTTTCTACAGAACATCCACTACAATATTAATGCAGTGGCACAACTCRGGAKAGAAATTCTTTTATTCTCATCCTTTTGATCTCCACGTTTACCAACTTGAAACGCAGAAGTTATTAACTTTTCATGGCAGAATTGTGAGCACCTGAGGATGGGGGTGTGGTATTTGCTGGGTCCCCAGGACAAAGGAGGAAATGAATGAATCTGACTCCATGTTCTTAGAAGGCTAATTTATGATGATATGATATATGATATGATATGATATGATATGATATGATATGATATGATATGATATGATATGACATGATATGATATGACATGATACGATATGATATTAAGAATGCTATTCTGAACTATACTAAAGTATAGAGAAAGGATACAGACAGAAGGCTTAACAAGAATGATAATGAAAAACTTGTGACTCCTTCCAGAGTCCCAACASAGCCTGACCATGAYTGGCCACTAAGTTAAAACAATTCACATGAAACCAATCAATGATCAGCTGGTAAACAATGTCCAAACCACATTCCAAAGCAGCAAAACACAGRAGAAGCAAATGAGATAATATTGTTTTCATTTTTCTCYGAGGCTTCTCCTCTTCCCAGGAGAAGAAATCCTGGCGWAGAAGATTTTTCAGAAAATCTGATGGTGACATGGTGGAATGCTGGCAGGGCCCCTGGTGGGGCTGGATGGAGCTCAGGGGAGGATGGCACTAATCCATCCTTCTCCTTTTTTTGTTCCCTTTGTGTCTTGCAGCCTCCCGGCGTTCCCGACTACCCCCCGGCGGATGGGTATGCATTCAGTAACACGGTGTACAAGAGAGGGCCTCTGCTGGACCAGGGGGCAGCTGTGGCTGCCTTTAAGCAAACTGTTAGCCGACATGTAGATAGGTAACCCTGCCCCGTGGTGCTGTGGAAAACTGTCCCCACTTCTTGGCTCTTGGGGTGGCGGGGTCTGTGACTGCCTCTGGTCGTGGCGTTGTGTCTGCTGGGGAAGTGATTCTGTTTAGCAGTGCTTTTCCTTACTTAAAGTGTGTCTTTTGGACTCTTTTTGTATAATTTCCATGAGATATCCTGGTTATCTGTGACATTAAATTGCTGCTTTTGTCAAAASTGATACAGTGGAGTTSCAACCCAAAYTGCAAGCACAGAATCCACCCACTTYGGTTCAAATTTTAGTTCTGATTTGTTTCATGTTTAAATACACTCTTTGCTSTTTTCAGAATTACAAAGAATGACAAGTCTGCTCTGAGATTCACCTGTCCTTGGTTTGACTGATTGTTTGATTTTCTTATCTGCTCATTTAGTGTTCCATCATCTCCTGCTTTTTGTTTTCTGGGCTGGTGTATAAATACCCACTTTCAGAACAATGACACCTTGTCTCTTTCATCCTCTTTCAAATCTTACAGAAAATACTCTGAAATGTTTGCATAGCAAACAGTGTCTTTTTGCACATCCTCTTTACCCTTCATTTTATCCTAAAACTGAATAACTTGACAAGGTGATATGCAGTGATCCTTGCCCTTGTCTCTGGGGAGAGTTTATACCAGCACAAACTGTGGAGGCACAWCAGTAAAAAAGCATTGGAATTGCTCTCCTGTACCAAACCATATTCCATATATTCTATATGAAAAGCTTTTTGTCTTATGAGCCATGGAAGGTGTTTAAGCTAAATTTTGGGGATCAGCTTGCTGGTTAAAGCATCCTCAATATATATAACTCTTTTGATGAARACCCTTTCAGAATCCCTAGTTTTGAGCCCTGTGCTAAAAGATCCTGTTTTTAATCTGCATGAAAGCCAATTCCCATATGGTGTGCAGTGGTGTGCAGGTTGAAGACACAATTAATTTCTCTGAACTTTGGATTTATTCTTCATGGCAACAGCAGCAGAGTAGTCATCTCTTAATTGTTTTCTTAAAGTTGATTGCCTGTTGCAATCTTGCCTTGGGACCATTTATTTTGAAATCTAGATGATCTGCACTCTAAATTCCTTTCCCTTTCCTGTAATGTGGTAAGACCTGCTTTGTCCTTCCAGAGGAAAAATATTTCATGTAAAGGTTCTTGCCTCCACTCCAGTTTTAGAGGAAGAGTCTTACTGCATTGAGCTGTTGATGATATCAGGGTGTCTGGAACAGAAAGAGTTATCCAAGCCTCCTTTGTGGCAGTAAAGAGAAGTGGGTGTTTCTAAGAAGCAGTTCATGAAAGGTCAAATTAGTCTTTGGAAAGGTGTGGAATGAGACCTGCTGTAGTGGTGGCTGCTTCTCACCACTAATRTAAGACATGCCTCCCTTGGGTGATGCAAATAAAGTGTCAGAGTCTTAGATTTCAGTGGGTATTAGGTATTTCAGGAACTCTGATACCACAAAAGCACTGAATAATTTTCAGCAAGTATTGTGCTGTTTAAAAGCAGCAGTTTTTTGCTGTGGAGTTTGGCTTTCACTGTCATTTGAAGAAAACCTCTCTGAAAGTCTGTGCAACCCTCTAGGATCTCGAGCAGGGTACAGTGAAGAGCTGAGGCCTGAAATTATGGTATGTCTGATGGGCAGTGAGAAACACAGAGGAGGATGGATRGAGGGAAGTGATCAGAATATTTGTGCCCAGAGTAAACTGGCTCATTAGGCTGGGCTTGAAGAATTAGGCTCTCTTCAGAAGCATTCACCCATTGTCTGGCCCATGTTCTGGGCATGTTGCTGAGTCCAGTAAAACTAAAATGTAGATATTTTTAAAAGCTCTTTCTGAGTTACATTTTTGAAGTAATCAGGATAGTTAGGGGTGGACAAAACAGGAAGACACTGTAATGGAAGAGAATATTGCAGAATATTGTAATGATTTTGTAAAGGTTGCCTGTAAGTAAGAGTAATGTCAGAGCTACATTAGTCACATCTCTGAAAAAGAAATTCAAAATTATATTAATTTTAGGGGGGTAGCAGGAAAAATCGGTATTACACATTTTTCAGCCTCATAAAAGCTATTYTGCAGGCTGGGGGTCATCCCCTGCTTTTCACTCTCTCCTTAAATACTGCGAGTGTTTTCTCTTTCTTTCAAAATAATCTTTCAATCTAAATATGATTTTCCTTGGTTCTGCTCTTCAAGTCAAGTGAGACAGTTCTCCACAGCCATGCAGTAGCCAGGTAGCTGCTGGATTGCTCAGGCACACCTGGAACCCAGAGTTACACAGCAGCAGCAGCAGCAGCAGCAGCAACAACCCATGCTCATATCCCTGGGCTGTGACCTTGTACCCAGCCCGTTTCAAGCCATGGATTGCTTCATGTTTTAATTAGCTGTTTGGATTTATTTATTTATTTATTTATTTGCCTATTCATGTGGGGTTTTTTGTTTGTTTTATTTCTTTGCTGTGCAGTATGGGTTTATGTTGTTGGTGTAATTTGCAGCAAGTGTATAAAGTTACTGGACTGTGGAAGTGTATAAAGTGTATAAAGTGTGCAAGTGTATAAAGTTACTGGAGGGATTTCTGGACCTGTTTGGAGTGGGCTGGGGACTTCTCATTTGAAAAGTGTTATGTCAAAGAAAGCAGTAGCTCTATAACCAAAGGCACTCTGGACAGGTATTTCCTCATGGAAACAGAGAGATACAGAGCTTACTGTGATGTGCCTTGTTCTACAAGGAATCCTGTGTGTAAGAAGTTATTTCTCATTCTTAATTGATAAAGTAACTTGAAGTTGTTGAAGTTGATGGCATCTTATGGTCAATTAAGAAAACTGATCTGCAATAGGTGAACATTTTTTAAGAGTTTAACTCCATTAGTATTGATGGCAACAATTTATTCATCTATTATGTATTTGAAACAATCTGTGATGAACACTAGAAATACAATTTCATACAAAGCCCAAGCTATCAATTATATCCTAAGTATAGTCATTTGTTTATATAGCAAATGGCTGTTTAACCTTCTGTAGGAAAGCAAACTAAATATAGAGTACATGTTTATTTTGAAACAATAGCACCTGCTAATCTGGGTTGTTATCATACATCTTGCAAACTGTGAGCTAATAAAGATTAGCAGTTCTTGAGGTCTGTGTATTTCAGCCACCTCTTTATTTTGTTTATTTGTACTTTTTTTTTTTTTGGCACTCAGATCAGTGTATTATGAATAGGTAGTCCTGCAGYAGCACCATATTATGGTTGAGGTTTTTGTTTTAAAAAATGTTTTGCAGGTTATTCAAAGAGGGCATTCTGTGTTTTTAGTTGCTTGACTGTCTCACTGAACAATARCCTGATCTTTGCTTTGCAGAAACTATGAAGCACACAATAAAGCACAGAGCAAGAAATATGCCAAATGCAAGTACGAATTCGTGGCAAGAAACAACAGTGAGCTTTCTGTCATGAAAGAGGAGATTGTGGAGGTAAWTTTGTTTGCAAAGACAACACACAAATTTCTGGTGCTACTCAAAGCTGAGGGTACCTTTCCTGTGGACAGTGTGGCTTTCCTTAATGTTTGCTTCAATGTGTTTGACCTGTCTGCCTCAGTATGGAAAGTTGTTAATTTGTTTTGCATCAATTTTGCTGACTTAGGAAGGGGTGCTGTCGAGATCCGTGCTCGAAATACATTTGTGTGTTCCTTCCACCTTCTCTAGTGTTGCTTTTAAATATTAAGTAGTGTTTAAATATCTGTGTACACATAGAGCATAGTGAAGGACTGTTCTTTCCAAGAGGATGTGGCACCAGAAAAGTGAGATACATTTGGAAGGGAAGGAGGAGCAACAAAGAGAGAAAATGCTGTGTGAGAGTGTGGGGCAGATTCTGACTGTTCCAGGCTGTCCTGCTCCCATTCCCTGTTTACTAAGAGTTGTGTCTCCAAATTTGTGCTCCCCCAGAGCTGCCTTTACTTGGATTATTAGTAATTATTTATTCCTTTTGTCAACGGCATGTGGGCTGTAGAGATGGCAGCATGTCTGTGCAAGTATTTGGGKTTTGTTCCACTGTCTGATCCWGCACATTCCTGAGTTTTACAGAACTCCATTACACACTTATATGTTATTTCTTGAGAGCCTCMTTTTGAAAAGTGCAGTAGAACCATGTGGAGTTAATGATGGTRGGAATCAGGGAAGATCCAGGGGTTTCTCAGGGACACATCTGTGCAAGACCTGTTGGCACACTCAGAACCTGGCAAAGCCGTGGTTTTGGTTTGAAATGATTCACAGCCTAAGCACTGCCAGGAGGAAAGTCAGAAAAGACATGTAATTAATTTACCAAATTATTTCAGATCCTGGATGACAGAAAGCAGTGGTGGAAGGTTCAGAACAAGAGTGGCAGCACAGGCTTTGTGCCAAACAACATTTTGGACCCTCTGAGGAACACGGAAGGCGGTCAGGGATGGCCGGAGCCTGCCTACACCCGCACCATCCAGGTACTGTCCATGCTGGGGGAAAAGCCTCCAATGGAAGTGTCACTGTGTGCACAAAACATTTATATTTCTTCTAGAGGCTGAAGGTGATGTGGGGAGTCTTTGCTTCTTTTTTGCCAGGGTTGGGATTAAATRTGTGAGGCTGAATTTCTTGTTGGGAMTCAGAKGTTTATTAGTTCTTATCYATGTCACAGTCTCACAAACTCTGAGCTCTGTACCACTTCACTCTAACAAACTAAAAATGGAGCCCCATCTCTCTCTCTACAAGGCCTTTTAGGGATAAACTATCCAATTAAGAAATGACACCTAAATTATTTTCACTTTTAACTCAATAACCAAACACCCATTCCCCACAATGGGGACTTTTGTAACCAATTACACAAAACCACCCAAACCCATGGTGGTKAAGGTGAAGAAGAAAGAGAAGAAGGAAAATAGGAAGGGGAAGAAAAAGGACCAGCCTCCACCCTAGAACCTTCATCTTGCTTTATATATATTGCTGCATTCTAAACCCTTAAACTCTTAAGTTTTCCACACTGTGATATTACACACTTCTATTCAAATTCCACACCCACAATCTCAGTGCTATCAATCAATTTTGGAAGCCTTCTCCATGGCCTCAGGTCAAATGCAGTGCTCTCCTGGGGGCCAGTGTCTGTCAACACAGAAAAGTCTAAAATTTTCAGCATCCAGGGTTCCAAAAGTGATGTGTGTATTTCACAGAGAATACAGTTGATAGAGATACTGCAAAAATGTTTTACCTCAGTATTTTTTTACCTGCTTATTTGCTTAGAGATGGTAACTTCAGTCCTAGTGGATGTGTATGCATTTATTTTAATTGCAAATATCCTTTGTGAATTGATAGCTGTTGATGCCAAAGAAGGAGTTTGAATTATTTAAGGTAGGGTCATCTTTGTTTTTCCTAGAAGAGTGAGCTCCAGCTTTTCCTTTTATTTTCTGTCTTTGTGTGTCTCTATCCCAGTCCTGAATTTATTTAATTWTTGTAATTTTGGAGTCATAAAAAGGAGGTATATTTGCTTTTGACTTCACAAAGCAGGTATTTTTCAATTACTATGTCTGTGCATCAATAGCACTCTATTATCCTGACCTCATTTTAATTTTCTTTCTTTCATGTAGTGGTGTGGAACTAATATTTTTGTTGTTGTTATTTCTTTTATATGTTGAACAGAATTAGAGAGAATTACTTAAAAAAAATTCTAACATCAGCACAATTATCCACCCAAGTAAGGATATATAGGATAAAGTTGTAATATGTATTTTTAGACAAAAGTTAAGGGGGTTAGAGGCTGCTAAAAGAAGTTGTTCTATTTTCCAAGACCTCTTTCTTTCCACTAYTTTTCCCTAATGATCTTGAAAGTTTAGGCAAACAAGTTTGAATTAAGCAGAAATTCCAGGCCTGCCTCTAAATCAGAATTTTAAACCAAACTTCTGTTGAAGCTTGAAGTTTAATAATTTAATCCAATCTAATTTGTTGTGTGTCCACCTTATCCCTGATGACTGAAAACCAAGAAATGCCACAACRTTTTGCAAAATAATGTAGTAGACCTGCCTTGATCTTGGTGGGCTTGAATCAGACCATTTCTGAGCTTTCTTGTCCCAGATTGTTTGCCTGTAACATCTTGGCTCATTCTGCATTGCTTGTGGGTTTGCCTGTCTGTGAAGTGAAGCATGCATCCAGAGTGCTTTTCAAATCCTGATTTAAAGATCTGGCTTGGATTTTTTTTTYTTTCTTCCTGTGCATGTTATTTTGTGTGTTTGGAATTTGCCACCAAGTCCTGAGCAGGCTGAGTGCAGTTTTGAGTAGAGATTCTCACATTATTCTTCTGTAATGCACTGCAGGGTTTGAAGTTCTCTGTTTGAAATAATGACAASACATGGCATATAATAAAATAATCATTTCCACAAAGCATTCTCCATGGGCCTATGAAAATTAGGGTCAGGGAACACCATTTAAGATAAGTTTGTTACTTTGCCCTCTGGCAGGTTATTCTACAGCTTGATCATATTCAAATGTGAGCTTGAAATACTGTGAAATTATTTATGAATGTAATGAATTGCACAGGATAAATGAAGTCTTTACCAAGACATGTCAGTAATGCTGTTTAAACTTGGTGGTGATTATTRTAATTTTAGCACTCCTGAGCACTCTCATTTGTCTGTTTTCCTGTGATGGACACATGGTTCTTTTGGAAAGTGTTTGCATAACTCCATTTATTTTCACAACAGCACTATGAGACATTGCTGCTGTTTCAGAGAGAATTGATTTAATAGTTAAAGAAATCTTTGAATCTTTGAATAGTTAAAGAAATCAATGCTTTGCCCAAAGTCAGACAGGAGAACTTGTGGGTAGAGCAGGAAATCAGAGTGGTTCCCATCAGCTCTTCTGCCAGACCCTGCACAGGAGCAGTGCCTGGTGCTGTGAAGCTTTTGCTGCTCTCCCAAGTCATATTCAGCTCTCAAAAAGCTGCTTGCACAGTGGCCATGAGCAAGGGCAGTGTCTTCCTTTACAGACTAATAACCTTCAGTGCACTGCTCACCAAAGGGTGTTCATTGATTGTTAGGRAGATTTAAGGGTTCCATTGAAAAAGAGGATTTTTTCACTTGATTGTGCTACAGAGACCCCCTCTCTGAGAGATGGATACCTCATTATCACAATTATTCTCGAAGATGTAAAGGTTTTTTTTGCTCTCACTCTGTCCCCCTGCCTAGGGACCTCTAAGGCCACACATTACTTGAAATCCTGATTTTTCACTCAATCATTTTCAGGATCCAGGTACCAAAAAGCCACTTGAGGGCACTGAGATGATACTTGCAGGACATTGCCAGCAATACCCCAGTTATTTAATTATCTTTGTGAGTCAGAGGCTGCAACACTGTTTGTCTTCTGGTCGGTTGAATTAGTTCCAGGAAAAACTATTTTTGCTTGTTTGGTACTCTTGTACTTTTAGGAGAGAATTTTGCTGAATTCTTCTACTTTTTGCTATTATTAATTGTTGTTTATCAGAGTTTTCTGGGGTGTTGCTCATTTAATCTGTTTATTTTGTTGTGAGCCAGCACTGGTATTTCACTATCCTATTATATATAAACATAAAAAGTTTCCCAAGCRCTCTGATTTCTTATTTTGTAAAAGTATTGCTGGTGAACCTATGAAATTATTCATCACAGTATTTCCAATTTTCTGTGCGTTTATTAACTTTGTTTTAACGCTCTTGAAAATGAAGTTTGAAGAGCATAATTAGGATAGAATTGTGTATCTTGGTGGGCATGTTAATTAATCTCCTGACACCCTTTTGGAGGTGAGACAGTTATATTAYCAGTGATGTGTACAAAATCCTTAGGCAGAGAGTAAATATTTAATAAGGTGCAGGGTTTGTTTTTTTGGGGTTTTTTTGTGGTTGTTTGTTTGTTTGTTTGTTTTGTGGTTTTTTTTTGGTTTTTTTTGGGGTTTTTTTGTTGTTGTTTTGGTTTGGTTTTTTTTTTGTGTGTTTTTTTTTTTTGTTTTGTTTTTTTGGTGGTTTTTTGGTTTGTTTTTTTTTTTTTTAGGACTGGGGACTAATCCTAGCTAATAACAATTTGAATAAGTAAATTCTGTCTAAATTTCCTGTCAATTCAGTAAAATCACAAATGTGGTATRCCCTGCAAAGAACAGCTTAGGGATTTTAGTGGGCAGCTGTTTGCATAATAGCTGAACCCACCAAAGTAAACTCTGGCAAAAGACCCTGCTTGAAATTTTCTCTTCCAGTCTTGGGTGCTTCACTGGCCCCTTTGGCTGAAGATGAGTGGTTGGTTCTCTCTTGTCCCTTCAGTGGAGTCCCAGGACAGCATCCAAACCTCAGAGCTGTTGACAAAGCTGAGGCTGAATGCTCTGCAGCCCTCTTGGTGGGCTGGTGTCGCTGTGCAAACAGGAATGTGGCACTGAAACCTTTAGAAAGAGAGTAAACTGAAAGCTCTGTGTCTGTGCTAACTTAATGAGAACATTTCCCACTGGTTTTGGTTGTTTCCAATGCCTCTTTGTCTGTTTTCCCCATCGTTTGAATATGTATATTCCCTTTTTGTAATGCCAAAATGTTTTTGAAAATATATTGTCCCCACTCTTTTACACTGATCAAGAATTAGGGTTGGAACCATTAGCATTTTTACTCAAACTTAATATTTTTCTTGCATTAAAATTAGATTGGATCATACTGAATCTCGGTTTTTCACCAGATGCAGCCTGTAGCGTGTTGAAAACAGCTTTGAGACTTAATTTTTTCCTGTAAAAACAAAGATTTTTCTGGCAAGAAATAARAAAACAAAATTTAGCCCCAGTAAGCTTTTATGATATATCCAGATTTTTAATGAGTGTATGTGTACCATCACCATTCCAAACAGTTTAAATTTGTCCCAATTTAAGAGAATTGAGGTGATCAGAGGAGTGAACCACCTCTCCTGTGAGGAWAAGCTGAGAGAGTTGGGATCATTCAGCTCTGGGGAGACTTTCCAAAGGCCTGTCAGTACCTAAAGGGGGCCAGCAAGAGAGCTGGAGAGGGACTTTTGCAAGGGCATGGAGTGACAGAACAGGGGGTAATGGCTTYAATTTTAACGAGGAMAGGTTTAGATTGGATATTGGGAAGAAATTCTTTACTGTGAGGGTGGKGAGGCCCTGGCACAGGTTGCCCAGAGRAGCTGTGGATGCCCCATCCCTGGAAGWGTTCAAGACCAGGCTGGATGGGTGTTGGAGCAATCTGGGATAGTGGAAGGTGCCCCTGCCCATGGCATGGAATTAAATGGAACCACCAGCTCCCTCCCAGCCCAAACCCTTCTGTGAGCAGCACCTTTATCTCATTTGCTGAGCTAGACAACATTTCTTGAGCTAAAAAATGGAGCACTTTTTAAATACCTGCTGTTACTAAAATCTTATTTTTCTCCAGTTACAAGTGTTCTTTACATTCACCTGACAATCTTTAATCCTTTGGCACTCTTTTCCTTKGCTTTTGTTTTCTATTAAGCCTGTTTCTGTCTGGGTATGTGCTCTGAAAAGAGCTGATTGCAAATATGGCATCACATGTGTATGTTTTGTAGCCAGCACTCTGTTCCCTATTCAAAAAAAGAAAATTAGARTAACTATTAGTTTCCTAGTGATTAAGAAGAGGTAATTACTAAGACTAATGTTCCTTTAGTTTAAATTGCTAATGTGTATGAAATTTCAGGAGTGATGTATGAGACAGTTACTTTTAACCTTTCTAACAATACTATTTGATGTGATTTACTCCATTTTCCTCACAGCAATTACTGGGAGAGCTTTCAGAGGTAACTGAATTACTCTTCTGATATTGAATCTCAAAATTTCCCCTCTTGGACTATGTAGTCACCAAATTCCATAGTGCATGCTTCTTTTTATAGCAATGAATAGAAGCGATTGGATGAATGTGTGGATGTCCTCAAAAGATCTGGAGTTAAAAAAAGAAGTSTTAAAAAAAGAAGCATTAAATGGGATTCAAATGTATAATTGGTTTTTGGGCRCTGTTTAGCAAAATGCAAAGTGTRTTTTAATGTGGTTGCATTTGTAAATTTAGAGTTTGAGTGAYGCTTCCAGATTAATTTTTGTTTTCACTGCAGCAAGTTGTTTTGATGAGGCTGATGATTGCAGTATAACATGTTTTTGCAGCTTCTCCAGTAGCATCCATTGAAAGTTACATGGAGTTTTTAGCTCTCTCTTTTTCTGGATTATGATTGTGKCAGTGTGCAGTGGATGTCGTGGCTTGTAACAAATCCTCTCCATCATGAAAGTTTTACTTTTTTTTAATGTTTTTTTTTAAGAAGATCAAAACACACATGAAGAAGGTACMTTTTGGAGATAGCAGTCTAGTAATTGGAATCTGTGAACAAGATAAAAGGATATGAATTTCATTGGAACCTTTTAGAAGCTGTGAAATTTTAAAATTCTTTGTCAAGATTTYGAGTCTRTCASAGTACATGTATATAKAATAAATTATGGTATATTTGCTGTRCACCTAGTGGGGGACTCTCTTTCCACCAAAGGGCAAGTTTCATAAATATTTTTCTTCTGCTTGTTCAATTTTATATTATGCATTTCACTTTCCTTGTCATTTGACAATTAAAGAAGCATTCATTTTCTTAACATTGAAGCAGTAAAATACAGAAAAGTCACTCATTTTTTTTTTTAATATCCCCACATTGCACAAAGCAGTTAAGATGGAGGCCTTTGAACAACTAAATGCTGAGATAGAAACGAATGAACAAACAAAAGACTTTAATCAGAGATGTTTTGCAGGGATATATRTTTGATTTAGTAGCTGACTATTATGGTTTAAGTGAAAAATCATCTGAAGGAAGTAAGACTTATTTCTCAGGCTTAATTGATTGGCCAGAGAAGCTTATGGGRTAAATTTTCTGCTGGTGTAAATCAGTATTGCTGAAATGGTTTACACTCACTAATAAATGTCTTGTCCACCAGCTGGACTTCTCTGAGCTGGGGATTCCTGTACAAGGGGAGTTGCTGACATTTAAGAACAGTTTGATTGTTGTCAGGGCAGTGATCTGCTGCTCAAATTCTAACATGTGGCTTCTACAAATATTTCCCTGCTTGATCTGCTGTAAAACCCTCTGCCTCCAAGGGAATAGGGAAAGGTATTTCAGGAAGGAGCAATGAATCTGGAGAATGCATTCATCTCTCTTCATACCAAAGTAAGCAGATTCTCATGACTACGAGATGAGGCATCCCTATTGAGCAAACAAACCTGAATATTGTACCTTCAAGCTGTGTTAGTCCAAAATTGTGGAGAGGGAACACTGTTAAACAGTGAGATATGGAGTTTGAACTGCCTGAGAGATAGGGGTAGCATAGGTGRCTTATGGATTTGTCTGTCTTTATGATTGCTCTGGGAAAAACACAGGTGTTCTTATGTAACTGGTCCCCTTCTAAAGGCAAAGAAATAACTTCCCAAGTTATTCTTGAGACACCTGGTAGTTATTTATTAGCAGCAAGATAACTTAAATRTTGTTAGAACGTTGCATGAAGTGGGGGAGAAAGAAATAACAGYCCTGTTCAAAGAACAGTGCAATCTGGGCCTTGTTCTAAAATCAGATTATTGCCTTGAGATGGCTTGTAGTGATCATGTCAATAGCTGAAAAGGCATAGATGAATGGATGAGAGGAGCAGGAACCTCTTAAATGCTGTCTGTAGTTCAAAAAGCAATGCATTATGCTACCCTCAGTGACATTTAAAAGTTAAAACATTAGTTGAGTTTAGGTGTGTCTGGACGTGTTCATTGTTCAGATTTTCTCTTTTAAATAACATCTCTGAAATATACATTTTTACACTGATAAAATTCAATAAGTCAAACGTTTTAAAAGCTTTTTAAAAAGTGCCAGTTAACAGAAGTTTGAGATTTAAAAACAATCTCATTGATAGAATTCATCTCCTTGAAAGAAAGAAACATGTTTCAGAGGATTTCCTTGCTGTGAGTCTTGTGTCCAGCAGAGAAACTTGTTACTGTGATATTTTATGAAAAATCCCTTTGCCAGGATTTCTTCTCCTGGGAAGATAAGAAGCCTCAGCTTCTCCATGTTTTGCTCCTATGGAATGTGGTCTGGAGTTGTTTATCCAAACTTGTGAATTGTTTTTAATTAATGGCCAATCACAGCCAGCTGTGTCAGACTCTCTGAGTCAGTCATGGGTTTTCACTATCCTTTTCTAGCCTTCTGATGTATCTTTTCTCTATTCTTTTTAGTATAGTTTTAGTGTATCATTTTCTTTTAATATAATATCATAAAATAATAAATCAGCCTTCTGAGAACATAGAGTCAAATTCTCATCTCTCACCTCATCCTGGGGACCTCACAACACAACAGAAACCGATGGCAAATTTTGAYGCCAGACCAACTTTTGGCAAATTTTGGAATGACACCTGGCAAGTGAGATGCCTTAGTGGAATAAAAGGCGCCATTTGGTGTAAAATCTGGGTTTGTCTGACGTGTTGCCCAAATGTTGTTTCCTGACTGATCCCTTCTCCCTCCTGCAGAAGCAAAGGACGGACTATGTCGCGAAGCAGCCGGAGCCGGTTCCCGCCACGCCCTCGCCGCCCCCCACGCCCGCTCCCGTCCCCGTGGCTGTGCCCGTGCCCGTCCCCGTGCCTGTGCCCGTGCCCCCCAGTGCCCCAGCTCCCATCCCAGTGCCCGTGCCCAAGGCGCCGGCCGCCGTCAGCCGCCAGAGCAGCACCTCCAGCGACAGCGGCGGCAGCGTGGCCCGCGACACGCAACGGCAGAAGCAGATCCCCGTGGATCGTAAGTGTGCCCTAAGATGCAAGATAAAAGGCTTTCCTCCCCTCCCTGTGTGCTTGGCTTAATTCTGGAGTCACTTAAAGTCGTGTTTCAGATGAATCTTGGTGGAAATATTTGGTTTTAACTTTATGTTTAAAATACAGGTGGATGCGTGTGTGTAAAATGCATATGGATGTGTGTTCTGACCCTTGTTATAATTACCATAATGGTAGTTAGGGAAAAACTCTTTACACTTGTCCCATCCTAAATCACAGAATTTCCAGAATGACCAGGTTGGAAGAGACCTGTAAGATCATTGAGTACAACCCATGCCCTAACGCCTCAACTAAATCATGGCACCAAGTGCCACCCTCGTTATAATTACCATAATGGCAATTAGGGAAAAACGCTTTACAGTTGTCCCATCCTAAATCACAGAATTTCCAGAATGACCAGGTTGGAAGAGACCTTTAAGATCATCGAGTCCAGCCCATGCCCCAGCACCTCAACTAGACCATGGCACCAAGTGCCACATCCAGGCTTTTTTTAAACACATCCAGGGATGGTGACTCCACCACCTCCCTGGGCAGACCATAGCAGAGCTTTATCACCCTTTCAGTAAAAAACTTTTTTCTAACATCTAACCCAAATTTCCCATGTCTGGGATCTCTAGTCAGTGGTTTTTAACACTGGAAATGCCCATGCTGATATGCTGGCTAATGCAGGTTTTCCTCCTGAACTCACTGCCACATTACAGCCTAAATTGCTTGTAAAATCAGTTACRTTGTTTTCACACTTCAATTCATGACCATCCAGATTTCTAGGTTGTTTGCACCATTCTGATACACCTMTTCAGGGCTTCAAGAACACTTGCAGGTCAGGCTGATGCACAAGAACCATGTTGTAATAGTTTTGTAGAGGTCCTTTACAGCTGGGGCACCCTGGTTTGATCAAAGCAGCAGGCCATGGAGCAGACTTTGGTGTCCTTGTCCCAGGAGGACACAGGAACATATTCCATACCTCCATAGCTGGAAAAACTTGGGAATGTGCATCCAACAGTGTGTGGCTGCCTCGAGAAGTTCTGATTAARACCACCTTGCAAATATGCCAATTGAGGCATGCTGAGGCTGCTACTTGGTATTGACTGAAAAGCAGGTAGGGTTAGAAAAGCTTGTTTAGTCRGTAATTTCTGTCCTAAATGCACTTTAGGCAGTGTGATTGCTTGGCTTAGAAATAACTGAAAAATGTAGGCAAGCATTTGCTACAGCTTTTAAAGTAATAGCTGTAAAAATAATGAGCTTTTTGTAGTTCARGAGTTGACAGCTTTTCTTACTCACTGCCTTACCAGCAAATCCTGCTTCCACCTGAGGTCAGAAACTGGCACAGAGCATAATCCTTTCTGGAGAAGGGTTTCTTTGCCCCCTGTCCCCAGTGRATGGGAATAATCCTGTTGGTGGAGTCTGTGGTGACATTGCCTCGTGGAGGACAAGCTCCTGCCTAAGCTCTGAGTTCAGGAAGGCTCTGGGAACTTTTCCTTRTGTTCACCTAATGGGCTGTCTGGCTGGAAATCATAACTGGAGAACAGCCTGGCTGGAGGAACAGGCTTCACTGCTGCTTCCCAAAGAAAGTTACTTWAATAAAAGCAGAAAAATACAAAAGATGTGGAAAGTGAGGGTGATTTCCCCCACACACATGCACAAAAATGAGAATTTTATTTCTGTGGAAGGACTTTGTCATAGCATGGCTGTGTCCTTGAATCCACGATGGCCTTCTCTATCCATTCTAGATGGAAAATGAGAAGATCATGATCCTGGCTTCAGGTACAGGGTATGTGTGAGGTGTGAAGAGTTACTGTAGAGGCTGTGGGTCACACACAGGAGATCCTGCTCACCCAAGCCCAGTTAATGAGCTTCAGGCCCCTCAAAACCCTCACAGAATAGGTTCCTCTGCAAAGGTGATGGGAAACCTGCTGGCCAAGCACCCACCTGAACCCTGCAGAGAACACTGCAGGACCTGCCCCACACCCTGCTCGTTTCTGATAACCCATCTAACAACGGGAAGGATCTCTTACCTAACAGCTAAATATTTGTCTCTTGATACAGTCTTGGTCTAGATTAAGCATAAGTCTTTCAAAATCTGTGTAAATAGAAGGAAGATAGCAATGTTCTGTGTCTCTTCCTGCTTGGGAAAACAGCGGGTGCAGGATTTGATAACACTGCCTAAAGGCTTTCCTTGTATAACCCCTGTCAGATTTGCAGAAATCACTGAGCTCGTGTCATTGGGCTTCTGACTCACACTCAGGGTGGGGGGAGAGGAGAAAACTCTACACAACAGGGCCTGAATGTCTCAGATATTACAGTGGAGATACTTTTTCCACGTTCAACCTGAGGCTGTTTTGCAAAAGAAAAAAGGAAATGGTTAAACCAACATTTTTTCTTCTTTTTGCTCTGGTGATTAAAGGAATAATCCTAGAGGCCTATGTAAAGCTTGTTTTTGTTTGTTTAACTGGCTAGAGATATTGATCCCTGGAGAGGTTTTGAGAGAACCCCTGGAGAGGTTTTGAGAGAATACAAAAGAAAAGTAGAGAAGGCAAAAATGTTTCTATCTTACAGGTTTTTTTCATATTGAAGTTGAGTTGTTTTCATCTGTTCCTATCAGTGTAATGGGAGAAAAGGAATAGGTTTTGCCATCTCTGTCTCTTATACACATCTAGATGTGTATAAGAGACAGGTTTTCATCTGTTCCTATCAGTGTAATGGGAGAAAAGGAATAGGTTTTGCCATCTGAGTGCAGTGAGAGGGTGGTGTAGTTACTCTTTGTGCATCAAAGTGAGAAGGTTGAATAAAGATCACTAAAAATATCTTGGCAAGGAAATCCTGAGAATTTTTGAGATAATTGGAGTTGTTTGTCAGAGGATTTTTATAGTTGTTCCAATGTTATGGCACAGAGAGTTTAACTGTGTGAAATCAGTATCTTCTATGAGCCCAAAAGGTTATTTATACCTTATTCAATTCTACCTATTTTTGTGAAGTTATCCACAGAAATTTTTATAGTGATTTTAAACAATTCTCACTGTCATTATAATTGATCTTGTTGAAATGACTGAAAAGCATTTCAGTGTGTTGCCTGCTAATGAACAGCAAATGGGTTCTAGGGGATAATGAATTCTTACAGTTTTGTTTAAAATGAGAAAATAAATAAACAAATCTTGTCCAAGTCTTGAGTCTCTGGTGAGAGCAGCTACCCCTTATTTTTTTTTTATTATTCCTTTTTTAATGCAAAGTGTGACAATGTTTCAGCTAAGCAGCCACTCCAGGCTTGGAGTGAATTCAAATTTCTCAAAACCCTGTCAAAAATGCAATTGCTACAATAGCTCATTAGATATAAGTTGATATATGTCAGCAGCTGTGAAATTTTTTTGCCTATGTTGATTTGCACTAAAAAGTTGAACTTTCAACTAAAGAACTGTTTGTGGAAAGTACTACCTTCCCACAGTGTGAGCAATCTTACAACCATCCTCATCAGTTTCTTGTTTTCATTTTTAAACCCTCAATTCTGTTTGAAAAAGGCAGACTATGACAATTGAATAACCCTGCATTCCCATTTTATTCTACAGCTTGGATKCTGTCACACTGCTCTGCCTCTCTGTGACATCCAGTCATCTCTCCTTTGTGGGGTCTTAGTTGAATTCTGTCTGGGGTTTTTTGTTTGTTTATTTTTGCTTTGTTTTACAAAGGGAGGATTGGGAATATTGAAATATTCCATGGGGGAAAAGGAGAGTAATAATAAAAAAAAAAGGTTATGATAAAGTGACATAGAAGAAAAAGAAAATAATTTGAAAAAGAGAATAATTTCTGTGAGATGTCTCTCTCTCTAGGCAGGAAATCCCAGATGGAGGAAGTGCAGGATGAACTTGTGCACAGGCTCACCATCGGCCGCAGCGCTGCCCAGAGGAAATTCCACGTGCCACGGCCAAACATCCCCGTGGTGAACATCACCTACGACTCCTCTCCTGAGGATGTCAAAGCCTGGCTGCAGTCCAAAGGATTCAACCCTGTGTAAGTCCCAGGGCAAGGGCAGCAAAACTTCTTGAAACAGAAAAGGAATTGTTTTCCTGTCAGGATGTGGTCTGGCCACYTGTTAAAATCAGGCAGCCTCCTGAAAATTCAAGATGATTTCTTGATCAAGAGATGTCACCTGCACTCTTAGATAATTAATTTGTTTTTACATATATATACATATACACATACGTATATGTATATGTGTGTATATATATATCATACATATATGCATATATAAAATATATATGCATATATATAAATATATATGCATATATACATATATACACACATATATGTACACATATATATACATCTATTTATACACATATGTATGCATCTATACTTACACATATATATACATCTATATATCCATATATAAGCATATATATTCATCTAGAAACACATATTTTACATAAATATATATACATATACACATACATATATGTATATATAGACATATATATGTATATATACATATTTATGTACACATATATACATATATGTATATGTATATATACATATATATACACATCTATTTATACACATATATACACATCTGTATATACACATATATACATCTATAAACATATATATACATCTATAAACATATATTTAACATGCATATATATACACATATACGCATACATATATGTATATATACATATATATGCATACATATACGTATATATATGTACACATATACACACACACATATATATACCTCTATATATATATACACATCTATAAACATATATATTCCTCTATAATATATATTTTATATATATTTTATATGCATATATATACACACACATATATGTATATATACACATATATATGTGTATATATATGTAAACATATATACATATATACACATATATATCTATTTATACACATATATATGCATCTATATATACATATAGATGTATATATATTTATGTATATATATATGTATATATATATATGTATATATATTTACATACATCTATATATGCATATATAAACGTACATATTTATCCATAGATATACACATATATATGTGTGTAAGTGTACCTAATACATATATAAAAATATATGTCAATGTGGTTATAGAGATACTGTCTATGCATTTTATATCTATACGCATATATATACATCTATATATATATACACATCTATAAACATATATATTCCTCTATAATATATATTTTATATATATTTTATATGCATGTATATACACAGATATGTATATATACACATATATATGTGTATATATATGTAAACATATATACACATATCTATTTACACACATATATATGCATCTATATATACACATATATATACATCTATATATGCATATATAAACATATATATTTATCYATAGATATACACATATATATATGTGTAAGTGTACCTAATACATATATAAAAATATATGTCAATGTGGTTATAGAGCTACTGTCTTTATATTTCATATCTATAGATTCTTCTCTATATAGTATGTAAATTTAATATATATTTTAGCCTCTACCAAAAAGTCTACTTATACACCCAATTGACTTCAGTAGTCCTGCTGCACCAAGTTTGCTCTGAATTTCGCAGTTCTAGCCAAGGCAATGTGGGATGGAGGCAACCTTGGCCAGTGTGGTTTTGCTGATTTCCTGTTTGCTCCCTTGCTGTGTCCCAGGACTGTGAACAGCCTCGGTGTGTTGACAGGAGCTCAGCTTTTCTCCCTCAATAAAGAGGAACTGAGGACTGTTTGCCCAGAAGGGTCAAGAGTCTACAACCAAATTACGGTACAGAAATCTGCCTTGGAGGTATGGACAGCTCTTCTCACTCACCTAATTTGGGTCACCAATTTTGAACCTGTAGAAATAGATGACTCCTTCTGTGAGGCAGGTGGTTTTCCCTCAGTTCCCATCACAGTCATAAACATTCTTTTCATCGGGGTTGTTTGGTATTAATKCATTGGGACAGCATTCATCAAAACACTAGGTGACATCTTCCCCATTTCTAAAGGGGTCCAGAAACATTAGAAATAGCACTCAACTTTAATTTTTTTGGTGTAACCAGACTGCAAGAAGACAAAATCAGCCAAAAAGAGCTTTGGGGGAAAAAACAGGGGAGTAAAATGCCCCTTTTTCTGCTTCTTGCTTTTTGCCTGGTGCTTGGACAAACACATACTCCTGACAATTTTGGTGGTGATGAGTGARTTTTGCTTTATCTTTGTAGATGAGATTTGATTTATAGGGTGTGAGAAATTGGTAGGGTGAGCCCACTGTTGCTGGCCTTTTAGGTCAAACATTGGGGCACCTGTACTGAAGGGAAAACACACTGGACACTGCTAGTGGAGTTTCTGAGCCAAAGATCAAGTATTCTGTCTCTGTATTTATTGCTCTGCTTCTTTAATTAAAGAAGTTTTGTCTCTTAAACACCTTAAGCTTGTATCCAGAGCTGTGCTAAGGACAATTCTTGCCAATTTTAAATCAGTAAAATTGGAGATACACCTACTTTTTTTTTTTTAAATTTGCTGTGGCAAGTGGAGAAATGATCTAGATGTGACATCAACCCAACTGAGAAGTTATATTCTCCACAGCCTGTTTAGARGAAAATCTTGAAAAGGTTTAAAATATTTTCCTCTCCTTAAGCTGAGACTGTCTCACTTAAATGATTTAAAGCATTAACTACCAGGCATATTTTTAAAGACAGGCTTATGGTGATGCATATTTTACACTTTACATGATCAGTGTGGATCAGAAAGCATCATTTTCTAACACTGTCAAAATTGCTTTATTCCCTTCTTCAAGCCCYATTTTCCAGTTAAAGGAAGGGAGAAATATTTCACCTTTACTCTTAGGAAAAGAAGTCACTAGAGTCCAGAGCAATCCATCATTTCCTAGTGTAGATATATTTGTATTCTTCAAYTTTTTTGCATGCCAGTCATCTTATTTCAGTGTCCTGAGATGGAAGTAGTTTTGTAGTGGAATTTTGTCTGAAAAGCAGAGATGCCCTGGATTAGAGGAGTTTTTTCCTCTCCATGGTGTTACTCTGCTTGCCCCAGTTTGTCCTCACTCTGCAGGAAACTCAAAAGTCCAAACTTGTCTAATAAATGCCCTACAAGAGTTAATCAGCAGCTACTTAGAGTCTAACAAGGTCATTGTTTGTTTTTTTTTGTTGGGGGAAAAGTAATTGAAATGTTTATTTCTGCCTTGGTTTTTTGAGGTTGAATTTCAGAATTTATGCAATTCCTGATGGCTTTAGCCTGTTGTTTGCTGGATTATGTCATCAAAGGAAGTTGCACCATCCTTTCTCTCCCTATAATAATATTATAATATAATGCATTTCAGGCTCATCAGTCCTGTTGTCATTGATGCTATCAGGAAGTCAAATTCTTTCAGCTTGGGCTGCTCAGTTATTCTCAGAAAAATATTTGTACATGATCTCTGATGAAGTGCATTGTTGGGTATCTGCTGATGGTTTTTTTAATGCATGAACTCAGTAATGAGTGCTGCACTTGTGTATCTGAAATCCAGAGGGCAAGGACAAGAAGAATTAAGACAAATAAAGCTGCTCCCTCAATTTCAGAGTCCCTTCTAGGCTCCCTGCCTTGCCCTTCCACTCTGGGAGAGGAGAGCAATGGTATTTGAAGTAGCAGGAGCACTGTGGTTAATTAAGAAATTGTCTCACTCTTTGTGGCACCAGGTACTGCATTTTAATGGMTATAATGGGCTAAATCTATGTGAAATTTTATTAAATTATTAGGATGCATTTTCAGAGTTCACAATCAACTGCAGGATTTTCCCTTTAACAGTCCTGGATTTTCTTTTATAAATTTCAAAGCCAGTTTCTGCTTCCTTACTCAGAGGGTATTTTGGAAGCTGATTTTGAAGTTTTGGAGGTCATGTCATGGCCAGATAGTACAGTGGCAGATAGGCTCTTGGTTTATAATCCCCTAGTTTTATTCATGCACATTTTGGGAAGTTCTGCTCTAGTGAATAGGTGTCCTGGCCTTGCTAATAATTTCATTTATGTTGAAAAAGCAGCTGGTTCAGCAGACCTAGTTTTCACTCTTAAAAGGTGAAATAAAGCCTTGTCCTCACAATACTTCACTGTTGCTAATATTGAAATATGGTCCAGTTTCTATGAGTGTGCTCTAAATTTGAAACCTGTGTTTCTGAGCTGCAAGTGCCTCATGGTGAATGGTGTGAGAGCCTGAGACTGAATCCTTACTTAGATCCTGCCTGTGCAATCCCATGTGCATTTGTGAGCTTTTAAACCCATCAAGGATTTATTTTTGCATTTTTAATTTCTAAATATTCTTTTAATTTCTAAATATTATTGCCCCAATTTTTAAGTGTGGAATCCTAACAAACTCATTGAGCTTTAACTCTGCTTTTACTGAAGCCATATTTTATGAAGCCCCTAACACTTCCAGGGCCTCATGTGGGAATTAAAGATGCTCAGCAGTGCTGAAATATGCTTTTAATAGTCTGCAGATTATTTTTTTCTGGTCTATATTTAAGGATAGTGTAAATACTTTTCTATTGGAGCTGCAAGGTGAGTTTGTTCAAACAAAAGAAATGCTGGCAGAGGAATTTCAGCACCTGTCAAATTAACTTTTTTACAAGTAAACTCTTCTCTTTTGTTTATAGGCTAGCAGTGGTAGTTCAGAACTGCAAGAAATTATGAGAAGACGGCAAGAAAAAATCAGTGCAGCTGCCACAGATTCAGGTGTGGAGTCCTTTGATGAAGGAAGCAGCCACTAAATGTGTTTCCTCTTTTCTTTAATTCCATTGTCCATAGCATTAAACCATCGAGCTTTGCTTTAGGAAGCAGTGGAGGGGAATGTCTTATTGTGTTGTAAACATAACTAGCCAACATCAGGAAAATTTACAGTAGTCTCCACAGAGGTACCTGCTGCTGGCTCCTCATCATGAGAAATGAACAGATGAGAAAGGCAGTGGAGATTCTTGACAGGTGAAAATATTGGTACATGATTCATTTACACCCAGAGATGAGTCTTGGCTTTATGGAATTTACATGACAGATAAATTGGAGCACGTCTTTGTTGGTGATTCATCTGAGGGAAGCTGAGCCAGCAATAAAAAAGCACTTGAACCCTTCAGTAATAATAAGATTCTGAATCCCATCTCTTGCTGTAGTGTGCAATTATGTCCTCTTTGGCTCAGTCTTTCTTGTCAGGCATTTGGCTGCAGGATGTTTACTTAAGTTGTCGACTCCAGCAAATGTGGAGAAAATGTTGAGGGAATGAACAGCAGCCCAACACAGACTGAATCTTTCCTGCATCACTCCCAAGATGTTTTATTACTAATGATGCTGTTTATAGCAAAATAATATTCTGTACATTGATTTTATCCGTATTTCACCTGTGATGAACTATAATATTGCACAAGAAAGAGTAACTAGAAAATAGTAACACAACCCAGCTCAAAGAGGTGATGAGATCTGCTGTAGCCATACAACAACTCACAGTCTATTTTTCTTTAAAACATAATTGCATTTTTTTTGTCTGTAACTTAACCCATCAAAAAGAACAGACTAGACTAGACTTCTCTGTGTGTTGATCCCAGATATCAGTTTTTCCTCATGAAAAAGCCTTTTTAATTGCCTTTATAAATGTAATCTTTTGGAAAAGTGGATTCCTGAACGTAAAAGAGGGGAAAAAAGAAAAGAGAAACATCCCTTACAGAAAATGTTATTTTTGGAGATGCAATGATTTTTGTCACATAATGTTCTGTTTCATATGGTCATGTGATTTTATATATAATATATGTATTATATATAATATATAATATCACTTAATTTAGACAAATTTAATCATCTAGTTTGATTAAGTTTCATAGTGCCTTTTTCATATGAATCAGCTTAAAGTCTGCAATAAACAGTATTTCTTGTCTGTTAAATTATTGTATCTTTGTGGCTACAAAGACAGTATTGAAATAAGAAAGTAATCTTGATTTTTGCCATTAGTTTGCTTTTCCTCTGCATATAAGGGAAAAAAAAAATCTATTCATTTTTTCACAAATGAAAAATTAAAATCTTAATAAAGGTGTTAGTGCCATTTATTGTAAATGTCCTTGCAAATACTACTTCTGTGTGGTTGGTTGTGTGTCCATGTATGTTTTTACATTTGCTATATATTCTTTATGCCTGTCTGCATWAACATGGCCTTATTCAGAAATGGATCAAGAAGTGATAAATCCCATTACCTGTAAGTGCAGCAGGAGGAACCTTTTTAAGAGGTGTTTAAAACTTTTATTTAAAACTTCACAGTCCCTGCCTTTTSTCATGGGAGGATGTCTGATTCTATAAAAACCTCTCTGGTGGTAACCTGCACCTCCACTCCCCTGATAATTACCAAAATAAGAAGCCAATATTGATGTTCTCTGCTGGTTTTTTATTTCAGCATTCAGCACATGGTTTGCTTTTGCCCAGAAGCTCTGGGACATCCCAGACTTTGTGAAGTTTGAGGTGTTGGAGGGGAGAACTCATATTTCACCTCTGAGAGMAAAGAGGTGGCTTCACAACAGTTTGGGGTTTTTTGGAGCTGGGTTTCTGTGGAGCTGATATTTAAAAAGTACCAGACAAGTCTGGACATGGTCAGAAGCATCTTGGGAGATACTTGGGGGGGAAAGAGGAAACCCCTTCCACACACTGAATGAGCAGAACCATCTTGGGGTTGGTGGGTTGGTTTGTGTCTTTTTTTTTTCACAGTTTTTGAACTACTAATAAATTAACAACCAGGTKCTCCTTGAGCTGTATTTACCCTTTAAACTTTGCTGAACTAACCACTATGATTTCTGTGTTACAGTCTGGGAAATCTGAATGGTGTTGGGGCAGATATTTCCCCATTTGCTGGAATTTCCTTGGTGGTTTAAAGCACTGCAGGGAGCTTCACCCATATGCAGTTTTTGACTTTTCATTTTGTTGGCAGTCATAAGAAATCAGAAGGAGATCTCATTTGGGGTTCCTCAAATGAAAATGAAATGTTTTCCTCAAAATATTCCATGGTTAAAGTGARACCAGTAGTAAAATGCAGTGTTTCATTCAAAATGTTTTCTCTAGGATTTGAGCAGTATTTTTTCAATACTAATATTTTAGAAGGATGTGATATGTCWTTGAGAAGGAAAGAAAGCAGTTTTTTAAATGCCAAAATCACTGCCTTATTAGACATTTGMTAAGTGGGAGTAATTTACTATTTTTCTGCCATCAATCTGCCTCTTTAACTGGGTGGAGGGAGGGAGTTTCAGCAGCCTGGGTTCACTCAGCAGTTCCATGCTTTCAAAGCACAAACCTTTTAACATCAGCAAGGCACTTCTTCCCACTTTTTAGGCTGCTTGTTCCCTTGGGACACCATGGGGAGAGCAAACCACTGTGAAACCACGCAGAATTAATTCAGAAAGAACATTTCTAGCCAATATTATTGGGTGGAGCACTTTACTTACCATCTAGAAATTCAAATGTTAAACAGGGCTTTGCTCAGACAAACAGCGATCTGTGGGATTTTATACAAACTTCCATTGTTCCAAAGCATTGATCTGTATAAAAATTGGTGTTTATTGTTTGTTAGGTTTTTGTTTTGAGTGGGGTTGGGAAATAAGTGCATATATCCATGACTGGTGTGTGCAGAAATAAATGGTTTATGAAGCAGTAGAGCTATCATATCCAAAATTATAATGATAATTAGTCTGAAATGTGCAGAGCTCTCAGTGTGTTCATCAGTGTTTGCGAACTCCAAAATTTTGATAATTTAAGGGAACAAACCAAAGAATCCATGATTATCTGTAAGATGTAAATTCTTTCTAATKATGAAACCTGTAAGTCACAGAATTTTTATTTTAAYGTGGGAGTGAAGGCATTTTGAGTTTTTGGGTCATAGACAGAAGCAAGCTATAGCTTGAATACCAGACCTTGCTCAAGCAGGTATGACCACTGATTTTCCTGCATTTGAAGCATAAAGGATACATGATTATGAATGGGAACTCAACTTTCTGGCCAAATTACCCTTTCATAGGAGCCCAGTTTTTCTACTATGTTGAGCCTGGTGTCTAAACCATCCCTGTTTAAGGTTCTGATGCATCAAAAGTATTTGAGGGAATGATTTTGAGATCAATCTCCCACCTCTACATAAAAGCACCAACATTAYAAATGAGAAGTGCAAACGAGAGGGAATCTGTATTGATTCTGTGTTTAAATATTTCACAGACTCTAAATTTCTACTGCAGCTATGTCAACTTTTTGCTAATAAGTGCCTTTGGCTTGGCTTTATCTTTTTTTCAGTTTCTGACTTGCTTAGGTTGTAACTTTGGCCTCTAACTACTTCCTAAGTTTTCAGACCAAAATGAGAATCAGGATATGAGTCTGTGCTTCTACTCCTTGGTAATATTTGCAGGTTAAAAGAGGAGATGAGTGAAAATAGGGAGCCTTCCTAGAAGATTCCCAGTCCAAAGCTCGACCCACCCTGCTCCCATCCATGTCAAGAGCACTGACAACATAATTCTCTCACAAGAAATGGCTGAAATAACAGCTTTTGCCTGCCACAATGAAATTGCAGTTTTGATACAAGCCCTTAAAATCAGAAGTGAGAGGCAGGTGGTGTGACTGTGGCTAAAGGAGGGAGGGAAGGGGCATTTTAGGGATAAGATGTTGATTATTTGAYAGGGGAAATTCATCCTGGTGTAGGGGAGAAAAAACCCCAAAACATTAAACTGAAATAAAGCACAAGTAAGGCTTCCTGGCCTGCTCTTCATCTTTTGGTGAGGTTTGAAGAAAACAGTTCTGAAGACCCTGAGCTCACTGCACAGGATATGCTTGGAGAGGCCACACTTCCACACACTCTTCTTACCACTTCTAAGTASCTAATTTTACCTATTTTTTGCTTCCATGGCAGCACACACAGTATGAGACAAAGAGAAAACCTGCCCTGGTTTCAGATAATGGTCACTCACTGCACAGAGCTGCTTTTACAGACATCTGGAAGAGCAGCAGATCAATAAAGAGCATCAATAGTGTCAGCAGAGCTTTGGACATGAAGCCCATAATTCCAAATATCTATTACCAAACCTGAAGCTTCAGACAGCTTTACAGCTGTGATGACTGGAGGGTTTTATTTTAGCAGATGCTGGAAAAAATATTAACACAAAGCATGAGTCCAAAGCATTGTTCTTTTGGACTTACACTGAAGGTGTGTGATGAGGTAAAGCCAAAATTGTGATGTGTCAATTCAGACTAAAAGGCTCTGCATGACTCTTCTGAGCCACAGTGTCTTCCAGGCTCATTTATTGCTTTACTCATGCCCTGAATGCTGGGAGAGCTGGTTTCCATTGCCATCCCACATGTCCACTGACACAGCTGTGTGGGGTAGGAAAAGGTAYTATTCTGATGGAGTTTTCATTATTCAATTATTCATTATTCAATTATTTCAATTTCATAATTGACTTTGTGATTAAGCAGCTATTAAAGGAAAAATACACACCTGCTGCTGTGCAAATGGAGAAATTTCTGACATGCATTCAAAACCGTCTAGTAAATTCAGGCTGCTCAGTGTCCTTTGCAACAGTGTGATTTTGGCATCTTTGCAGCAATTTTGGACCCTGCCAGGTTCAGCCAAGCTTCTGTTACAGCCAGCTCACACTGTGACACTCTGTGAGCACAGGGAATGGTTCAGCAGTAACCTGCTTACCCTGCTCTGTGACACAGAACAAGTATTGGCTCAATGGGCAATGGCCAGCAGGAGGGAGGAGACAGTAGGTGAGAAAGAATTTGTGGGTTGTTTTTTTTTCCCCAGTCTAGAGGGATATGAACACATTTTCTGAGTAAACATGTAATGGAAATCTGAAATTCATTCTTTTTAAAAGCATGGAGACAAGGTCTAAGTGGTCAAGTGCTCATTTTTAGTTCTGTTTTCTGTTCAGTTTAGGCTCTTTGCTGTTCCAACTGGAATGGCAGGCCCTCCAGCTGAGGCACACAGKGAAATAAGGGAGAAATGTGCACCACTGGAGCCTTTCTTGTTACCAGCTGGCTCCCTGAAACAAGGGGCTCTTCCCTTCTGCCTCCACCTTGTGCTTGGAGAAACAGCATCCCTGCTCTAGGACTGGGAGCAGTGGAAGGTGCCTGGAAACAGAAGGGAGGGAAAATGAATATCACGCCCATTTAGTAACCAGCTGTTATTTCCTGTTTGTTTAGCACCCCTCACAAGGACATGTTTTATCTGGGAATTATGTTAAGTCTGCAGTTTTGCATAATATACAGTTTTAAAGAAATTTTCTGCTGTAACCAATACCACGATGAAGTAGTTATCAAGTATGCACCTATTTACCTGCCAGAAGAAAGGAAGAAAGAAGAAAATAAGCTGAAGGAGTTTATCAAGCTGCTGRGGGCAGCTGAGCTATTGCCCTACACCCTGGTGCCCTGCCAGGTGATAGCAGGGCCAGGGTGAATTAAATAAAAAGCATGTGCAGGTGTATTTTGCTGTTTTGCTGACAGTGACTTCTCCACAGGTAAGCAATCCAGTGTGTTTACTTCCAGTTCAAGTCTGCTTTGTTTACATCGAGTACCATTGCTGCTAACTCCCAAKGAGGTGACACAAAGCAACAGGTTACAAAAAATGCCATCAAACATCCATTCTGACAGCATCCATGTCACAATACACAATGATGTACCGGCATTATACAAAGACCAGGAAAAGAAAATAATATATATAGCTAATTATTTTGACTAGAACTGAAATGGACAGCGAAAAAGAAAAGAGCCCCCCACCCTGCCCCCAGAGGCCCTGCAGGAATCCATACTGACAMTTTGGCAGCCTTGTAGCAACAAATTGAAAACCAGCCCTTCACATGCCAAAACCTTGWGTTTGTAACATTGTAAATTCCTGGTTCAGGAAGAATAGTTACGTCTATTAAAGCACTTTTTGTGGTTTTTTTTTTGTTTGTTTTGTTTCCACCCCTCCAACCTGAACCAGCTTCATGTTTTTACACAGGGTTAATMATTACTAAAAATAATACATGAGTGAGGGGTATAGGCACCATAGACTGCTCAGACAGTTAAATGCTATATATGCTAAGATAGCCCAGCTGGAAACAGCTGCCCTGTGATTAGATCCATCTAAAAGAAGAGCCTGATCAGTGGCATTACTGCAAAAAGGTTGGCAAAAAGAGCAATCCCCCTGCTTAATGAGTGGCAGCCCAGYCAAGAACCAAGCCCATCCCTTCTCTCAGCTGCCTGTTTCAGCTTCACAGCTGGGATTTCTGCTCGTCAGTCTGCTCCTCGTGCTCCCCCTGGCCCCACATCCATCAGTGCTGTAAGGGAACAGTCAAATCCATCAAATCCATGGGCCCAGCAACCCCCCCGCCCTCCCAGCCCCCCTTTCACAATCTCCAGGTTTCTTCATGTATGTTCATGCCTCGCTATTCACTAATGAGGTATTATTAGATACTAACAATGCCTGCTCTCCTAGGGACAGACCAGTGACACATGAAGAAAGCTCTCCAGTCAACCATTAAAAAAATATTGCACTTACTTTGACCTTAAGCCCAACCTGCACAGAAAAAAAAAAATTATGAAAGAAATTAACCAAAAGTACCAAACAAAACCCCAACACTCTGGAGCAATCTGTCTTATGCACATATAGTGTCTTTTCCTTCATGTTGTTTAGCTGAATTTGGTCCAGTATTTAAAAAAAATGTCCAGAAATTAAACAGTTCAAAAGACACCGCAGGCTTGTTAAGGCTTTGTCTCCCCAGTGCTTCAGAAAGGTAAAAGTTTCTTTCCCTCATTGTCCACGCACTGCAGAGCAGTGGTCTCTTGTGGCACAGCACCTGCCCCTTCAAACCATCAACAGAAAATAAATCAGAAGCAAGGGAAGATGGGTGTGCTTCATGGTCTCACCTGCAACCAAACAAACAGAATGCTTTAGAGAGAAGAAAAGGAAATAAATGCAGTTTTTAGTGTTTGTTTTACTGACCCTCCACTCAGGCTGGGACTGCAGGTCAGCAGTACAGGGTGCTGGGACTCAGATTGGACAGTAACCCTAAACCCAAGGGACAGTGAGGTCCTTTACAGGCAGGGGATGATGCACACAGGGGTTAATAAATACACATGACACACAGCAGACACGGCTGGAGGTGCTGCCCTCAGCACAGCTCTCCAAACTGCTGGAAAAGCAGTTTGTGTCAGAGTCTGCAGCTGCCTTGTCGGAACCCAGGAAATCCCTCTGGCTGCCCTGGAGCACTCAGGCCCCTGCCCAGGGGGCTCAGAGACCTTGGCACAGAGCCCAAGACCCCTGTGCCCTTGGAAAAAACAATTACCAACCTTGTATGAAGAATTACAAGCCACRRAAGTTTAAGCAGAATGMTAGTGAATTTATCACAGGGTGAAAAATAGATTTTTTTKGRTTTTTAGAATRRGGGYTCAGGGGGCRAGATGGARGAATCTGGGTGTGTCCAGCCTTTCTCCTTCTTGGCTTCCATCTTCTGCTTTGATGGTGGSACTTTTGGGTTGGTTTAAAGTAGAAGCTCACTGTCTAACATMGGTATTGGAAAGTAATTGTAAATGTTGTACACGTAGTTTTTAGTATAAAAAGATAMCACCACCCCRRGGGCAGGCAGAGTGCCTCTRTCTGACCTGCTGGACAGACCTCAGCAGGACAGGAGAAAGAATTTTATAGATAAGATACAATAAACAMCCTTGAGACCAAGAACTGAAGAGTTCTGWCTCCTTCTTKGACTGCTGGGCTGGAAAAMCAGACYTTCTAACACATCTCAGGGTCACTCTGAGCAGCAGGGATCCCAAGACCTCCTGCTCCACCCAAAAGGGACTGCTAAGGTTATAGCTGGGTTATTGCTGCCACCTAATGAACCAAAGCTTGGTAGCTTAAAGAGCAGTGACACAGGTCCCCACAGCTTGTCCCCAGCAGCAAACATCGTGGTCACAGCCACTTGTTTTGCTCAGGCTCAGGGGTCAGTGGGAAAGTGACACCAACCCTTCACTAAAGCTGCTGGTGGCACCACTTTGAGAGCCTGCTGGTTCTGTGATTTTAGATTTAGGAAAACATTTCCCACTGTTTCATGCCAGAGCTCTTTGGTTGCCAACTCACCCTCCAGCAGAGCATCCCCAAGGCCCTGCTGGCTTTGGTAACCAGGCAAAATCCTTGTTTGGGAACAACTGGAGATACTGAAGTTCTCCCTCCCTTTAAGCTTCACAAGGCATGTCAGGACAAGTGGCAGGGTGGCTCATCAGGAGATTGGATTCCCTTTTTCTTTAAACATGAGTGAGCCCATATATTCTTACAGTGCCATGGAAAGGGTAGGGGGTTATTTACTGTGAGAGGTTGGATTGTTTACTGGTTATTTACTGCAAGAGATGGATCTCTTCCTCACTCTCCATGTGAACAGGGAAGAGGAATAAGAAAGGCCAGGCTTGCCTGACTTACCMCCTGTGACTCTGAACTAGGACTTGCTGACGTTCTCATATATGACATCACTGATGCAGAACTGCTGCTTCTTCTTCTGCCACATCAGCTGCACACACTGGTGAATAAAAATGTACTGCTCCTAGAAGAAAAGACCAAAGAAAAGGGCATTTTTGCACCCCAGAAAGCATGACACAACCAGTTTGATGGGTCACAGTAACAGCCTGCAGAGCTCCATGTCTCCCAGCTCAGCCCCTCACAAAATCAGCTCTCAAAATAATAGTCCACAATTGTTACAGATAGCAGAAGGGGAGGCATGAAATCCACCTGACACCATAATCACTTATTAATAACCTGAATGATGACAGAAGAGTTGAATCTGAGTTAAAGTCAGTCTGTTTTACATTGCCTAAAAATAAATAAATTCCAAGAAAGGTATCTGAGTGCTTTATGTGCAACAGATTGCACCCATGCCACATATGCATCTGAAATATTTTAATGAGGTTCAGGATCCTCAGTGTTGGACTTCTTTATCAATAAGAAGAAAACTCCCATTTTGCTCACAGAGCAGTTAATTTGGAGAGTCTGGTTTCAATTCAGGATATTCCCCATTCTAAACCCTTTTTTTGGGCCCATGCCATTTGTTTTTTCTAAACTGCTCATTGAGACACCGCCAAGTTTCCAGCATACCAGACAATGTGAACTCAGGTGAGCTGTCAGTGGTTTCATATTTTGTAAGGAAAAACTGTTTGGTGGCCTCTGTGACTGTCAGTGTCACTTGGTGACCTCTGAGGCCAGGCTTGGCCACTGCCTGTAGCCACAGAAACTCAGTAACTGCCCCTAACATCAGCCCCAGGCATGCAATGAGGTCCTACATGAACAAAAAATGAAATATTTAAAGAAAAAAAAAAAACCCACATCACCTCTGCAGTGGTAACAGTTGCAGCTGAAATCAATCAACCATCAGGATATTTTCCTCTGGTGGAAAGGATCTACCTTTGGATTAATACAGTGAATTGTGATGAAAAGCGGCAGTTTGATAGGAATGATCCAGAATGGACTGAAAATTACTTTTTTTTTTTTTCAATTCCAGATTCTAGTTTTTGTCACTGCAGGTTTTCTTCCTCCTCTCCTCTCCCTGCTACAAGTTTTTTCTTTGCTTTCAATTCAACAAACTTTGGCAATAAACAATCTAGCCTGAAAACAGTGATGGTGGCACTTCCAGCTGCATGGAGCTTGCTCATTTATACTGTGTGTCTAACCAAGARAACAACAGGCATGAAATATGAAGTATTTCCCTCATTACCAGGGGAACTGGGAAGGTTTAGATGCATAAAATCTTCTGTTTTGAAGAATRAGTTTGTGATTTTTTTTCCCCAGTAAATATTGTCTATATATTTTTGTCTTAAAAACAGAAAAAGAACTACCCAGTAGATATTTGGGTAGGGAGAGGGGCAAGGAGGGTGTCTGGAAGACTCACAATCCTTTTGTCTGTTTTGCTTGTTTGAAATTCCATTGTGTGTTGAGCTGGTTGATACCAACATGATACTTGAACAAGGCTGCCTGATACTGATATCATTTCATGAGCCATTAATCCCCTCAGTAAGCCCAGCTCTTTACAGTGTGGCTTGAAAATTTCATATGTTAATCTCTTCTAATGCATTGTTTGCATATTCATTTCACAGAAGGTGAGAAAAACTCATTTCCTCTGGCAGACAGTGAGAGTGCAGATCTATCATCAAACCCACCTATGCAGCAGATTAATAAYGTGACAACATCACAATGAAGATGAAAACTTGATTCTATTGATTGATAGTGATTTYATCAGGTRTTCAGGGTGYTGAATTTGCAGGYWACCCTGATGAGGGGAGRGAATGAGTGAATATGACTCCATGTTCTTAGAAGGCTAATTAATTATTTTATGATYTATATTAAACTATACCAAAGAACAGAGAAAGGCTACTTAGAGAAGGCTTAACAAGAATGATAATGAAAACTCGTGACTCCTTCCAGAGTCTGACACAGCCTGACTGTGATTGGCCACTAAGTCAATTCAAATTAAATCAATGAAACAATGACCAGTTGGTAAACAATGTCCAAACCACATTCCAAAGCAGCAAAACACAGGAGAAGCAAATCAGATAATTATTGTTTTCATTTTTTTTTTCTCTGAGGCTTCTCAGCTTCYCAGGAGAAGAATCCAGGGCAAAGAGGATTTTTCAGAAAATATGATGGTGACATTCAGGGGGAACAGGAGTCTGCAGAGGGGWATGAAATGGGCACAACACCACTGTCACAGTGCTGAAGTGAGCAGACCTTACCTCTGTCTGCACCATGGACATTCTGTAGGACCTCATGTCCGACACCAGGCCCAAAATATCCACGAACTCGTGGTCACGGATGTGCTGCAGGAGCCGGTCCAGGGCGATGAACGTTCCCGTCCGCCCCACGCCAGCGCTGCAACACACAGACAGGCAGCTCATTCACACAGCAAAACCAGGGGCACGGCAAAAGTCAGGAGTGCTGCAGCTGTAGCTATCAGATAGGACTGATCTGAAGCCAGGCAGGCTGGTCGATGTGATTTAGTGGCACACAACCCATTGGCTGGGCAGAATGGATGCACTCGCACACAGAATGCGCACACACAGCCTCACCCACCCTTAGCTCCCTGCTCYTCCTGCTGTCACTGCTCCCCTCACTGACTTCGTTAGACCCCTGCCACCCCAGGGGCTGGAGCCAGAGATACAGAGACCTGCTCAGGAGCAATGGACGTCCATAGAGAGTGGGGGTAACACCTGCAGGACTCAGTTCCACAGCTCTCCACACTGCAAAGCTCTTGGCTT